>CALNXI010001196.1:111332-133655 GCA_942486025.1 Porites evermanni
GCGGCAGGCCAGCGAAGCTCAAAAAGAAAAAAGGCGACAGAGATCTGGAGCGAGAGACAAAAAATAAAGGAGACATTTTTTTGTTGGAAGAACGACATGAAAAGTTTTGAAGCGAAAAATCAGAAATGCTAGCGGGCACCAATGCAAGGTGAAAATGAGCGGCAGTGAAAAACGAGAAAACCTGCGACATTTCCTCCATAAAACGTGTAACTAAGAAGTTTCTGGAAGTTTCACGTTGTAGTCGTGCAAAACAACGGCAAAGAAATGTACAAAAAAAGTGTGATGCACGTGCAAGGTTGCTTTTTTGCTAATTAGACCTGTTGCTGTTTTTCACCGTTCTCCGGCGTTGCCTTCTTCTCTTAGCATTACACGATTTTTTATTTTGTTTGAACAAACTAGAAAAATTATCAAGAGCTTCGCTTTTAGCCCTGGCTAAATCTAATTAGTATATACTAAAACAGTGGATAGTGTTTTTCGCGCGCTCTGATTGGCTACTCAATCAGTGAATATCCTGCACTATTCACTGATTCACCTCCAGTTCCTACGAGCGAGCGACGCCAAACTCGCGTAAGTTGCGAGCAAAATGCCTTCCCGGTTTGCTGCCGTAACAAACTAAGAAATTTCACAACTAATCAAGCAAGCTATTTCCGAAATACATGAAGAAGGTGATGAAGTTCGGTTTGGAAGTTTTAACAGGTAAAGCTTTGTCTTTTTGACTTGAATTTATCGATAAAACCGGTGAAAAAGTTTTTTGTTTACAAATGCAAATTACGCTTAAGTCTTGCTTTACTTTATTTAGTTGACTTGTTCATAAATAAGCTTAAAACTAAATTTAATAATCTTTTTTAAAGAATGATTTTAAATACAAAAAGAATTCACAATTCCTTTTGAAGAAACTTCCCCGCAAGAACTAAACAAACGCCTTTAAAAGTTTTATTTGTCGCCAAGAAAAAGCGACGACTGCGGCCGTTCGGTCATCGCGCGCCAAAATTGTAATCGTTGGCAACAGTAAATGAGTTAAAAATCACCATTTTTGTGCTCAATTATCTCACTGTTTTATGTACTAAAACAATTATTAACCTCAGTGTCGGTGGCTAGTAGTGGGTATATACCTCGCCGCCTCGCGGCGTCGGTAAATACCCACTACTAGCTCACCTCCACTTACCTACCCTTACTTACCCACCTCCACTTCGGTGAATAATGGTTATATATTCGAACTATTGAGAACAATGTGAGATGGCCTTAGCTACGTTACGTTATACCGTAATACAGTCGAACCTCCACTAACGGCCACTTTATTTTGTCCCGGTGGACACTGAGGCCATCTGACATTTAGGGCCTGTTTACATGGAGGACCATGGAGGTGGGGGACCCCGGGTAGGTGAGGTAACACGCTTGAGTAGGGTAACCCGCCTGTACATATAATCTCTTGTATGGTCACCCCACCTATCATGTAAACGTGATCAAATTGAAATGAGAGATTATATGGACAGGCGGGCTACCCCACCTAAGCAGGTTACCTCGCCCACCTGGGGTCCCCCACCTCCATGTAAACAGGCCCTTACTCTTATTTAAACCTCTCCACAACGACAACGGCCATTAACGGATGTACCCAACTGCCAAAATTATATTACCTCTCTATAACGGCCAGGTTGTTTCAGCGACTGATGAAAAAGTCTTGAATGGTCACTGAATTGATCAGTGTGGCACGTTTATGATCAATCCCGGTAATCGTATTTTGATTAATTTGTTTCATTTACACTGTTGAAGTAAGCATAAATTGTCTAGGGTACTGAATGTTGCGAAGTGACCTTGCTCGATTTGTCACGTTAGCATCTCGATTCAAGACATCATTCAAGCTTTTTATGTATTTCATCTCCATACATTATATGGTTGGATTACCTTGATGGATTACCATGGATTACCATGTAAGCATGAACGTTAACTTAGCCGAAGAAACATGTTTTATATTTTACCTAAACTTAAGATTGTCATATAACACCCCTACCTCCCCATAATGGCCCCCTCTCCACAACGGCCACTTTTTTCGGTCCCCAAGGTGGCCAGGCTACTCTGCTTGGTCAGTCCCTTGAGTTTTCCTTTTAACTATCATGTAAAATATCGGTGTCAAAATTAACCCGCGATCATGCATGATCCTTTTTTTTTTTATATCTGACGTTAAGCAAAGTTGATCGTGCGTGGTTTTTGCAGTAGATTTTAACTTTTTAACTTGGCAAAAAGAAATTATTTTATTTCAGAAAAACGACAGTTGTTTTTCCATTTACTATCCATTTTGAAAATATTCGCTACAAATTGTCTTTGACTTCAGGTAGCACAGTGTTTTTTTTTTTTTTTTTTTCAGCGAGATAAAGAGCTCAAGGAATACTTTTCTTCCCAAACCGAACAGAATAGTGTTTGTTTTATCATGTATCCTGCGATTTTGTACCTCGTGACCTCTCTCCTCCTCAGAGACCCCCGCTGGATACAACTTAAAATAGCGCTTTCATTTTCAGTTCCCTCTCCCCAGCCTTCCTAAGACAAAAAGAGGCGGCCACTGCGAAGGAGAGAGAGACTCGTGACTAGTTTTATCCAATCAGGACCCTTTCAGCTGAGTGGATAGACTGCGAGCAGTCTCTCTCTTCCTTCAGTTTTGGTGAGGGGAGTGCACGCTCGCGTGAGCGTCACTCGCGTGGTCATTTGCGTGTCTCTCGTGTTTCACTCCACGGAATAAGAAAAAAGAGAGACTGCTTGTAGTCTACTGAGTCGGTGGTCGCTTTCAGTTTGCGGGGAAAACAATCCAGATACATTCCAGTTTTCTATCACATTCATGAGGCTTCAAATAGGTTTGAAACCTACTTGTTTAAATGCTGTACTTGGTGTGTCATTAAATCACTAAAAAGCCTTGCCTCACCCATGACAACTCACTTTACCAGCAACAGTCTTTCTTAATGAAATTACTTATAAATCATACTTTACCCGCGACCCGCTAGTCCCGTAATACTGTGACTTTACATACCCATTCCATGCTGTGACTCAGACAATTACGCTGATCGATGTTTTTGTATGTTGACCTTCGTACAAAATATCTAAAACGAAAGTATAATTATACATCGGGAAAGTGGATGCCCCAACCTGTCTTCCAAGAGAGTGGAAATGACTCTCGAATGTTAAGGGCAGGGATGTTCGTCGAAAAACTCCAATGAAACTCCTAAAAAAGAACACTGTGATCGTGATTTAGGCTTAATATTGGACCTCAAAAGTAGACAATCAGTGGACCATGCCCCAACTGAGAGTATGATAGTGCCTTAAGGGATACCTTTATGGTTACCCCCTCAGTGAGACCAAAATCTGCAATTTCTACCCTAAGCGAGAAGAACAGAGCATCCCCCTCGTCACTCCTCTGGGAGTCACCGCAGGCAATGGACACATTACTCTCACAATTCATGAGTCCTGCTTTTCACATTACGTAACTTGCGCTTTATGTTGTTGATATTCGGTTATGGCGGTCACAAACGTTCACACTGACTAATGCCGGTGAATGAAATAATCACTGATAATAATCCTTACTCGACGTATTTTTCAGTGATTTATACACGAAACGATACTTCCTTTTGCGGGTCACAAAGACTATGCTGAGTTTGAACTCTATCGGATTAAAAACGGCCAAGATATAGTTTAGATTTTAAGAATTTATTTGATTACTGCACCTAGCAGCAGAACTACTTTTCTTTTATTCATAGTGACGCTCCAAAAAGCAATTTTTTGTGTTGATTTTATAAACTATATTCCCTCCCAAAACTCCTTTCATTAATCCNAACTCTATCGGATTAAAAACGGCCAAGATATAGTTTAGATTTTAAGAATTTATTTGATTACTGCACCTAGCAGCAGAACTACTTTTCTTTTATTCATAGTGACGCTCCAAAAAGCAATTTTTTGTGTTGATTTTATAAACTATATTCCTTCCCAAAACTCCTTTCACTAATCCACAGAATAAAGTGATCAAAATCATTAAAAAATAACAGTTTATCTGAGTCACCTGTCACTTTCTATTTTTTTTTTTTGTAACACGACTATAATTATTGACAGTAACAATGTTAAGTGTAATCATTCCTGTATTCACTAGCTAGAAATGTAAACGAACTCACCTTTATTTTAAGCAAACCAATACCTACACCCAGAGAGAAAGGCACAATAACTAATAAAAATTCTACATCTGAAGACTAAATTTTTGGCTCTTGACCCCACTATGTTTTTAAAATACTCATTTTACTGTCTTACCTGCTGGCGTTTTGTCAATTCTCTTCATTCTACACATTCTATCACGTCAACGCAAATGAAGCAGTTAAAGGGCTCACGGATGAGTAAGATCTCGTGATCTGAAATTCAATCTATGTTTGGCACAAATAGCTGAAAACACGAGAAGTAACAGAAAGTTTGATTTAAAATATTCATTTTTGATTTGGAAAAAGCATGTCTGCAATTATATCAGCAGTATTAAAAGGTACAATTGGCTTGATGGTGAAAAAAGGAAGAGATGTAGCGGCGGAGAAGATGAAAGACGGCGACTTAACTGATCAGAAACTTCGTGGCCTGATTGTAAGTGAATTGAACGATATCAAGGGCAAGTTAGATGCATTATCACAAAAGGATCTCAAGGCAGCTGTAGACTTTTTTGGAACAGGACTCGAGAATTTAAATGGTGCAGTCGTTGCAATGCGCAGTGCTAATGTTAGTGTCGAAGCGGGTAAAGTATCTGAAAGTAATGAACAAGAGGACTCTCACGAACTAGCTTTGCTTTCAGATACTGACCCTGGGAAGACAATTGCCGTCGCCGCTGGAATGAGAAACATGCAACTGACTGAGTTGGATGAAACAACGAAAAGACTGCTTTCAGACGCACAAGAGAAATTCAGACTGGCTGTTGAATACACAACACACGCCTTCAACAATGAAGCCCTCAGCACCTTTGATCGAGTCACAGCTATTCGATATCGTGTTATGGCGGCAATGTTAAAGTCAGCAACTGAGACAACAAGAACCACGGGCGACTTGAAAAGCGCTTTAATGAGTGCATTACCAGAGTGTGAACGTTGCCTGGGGATTCTTAATTCGTTACCTGCTGTTCAGAACAGCTTTAAAGTGGAGCTCAGTAAAGGTCTCCTAAACATCAGAGGTCAATTTGGAAAAGATGAAAGGATGCAGATAATTTCCACTGTGTGTCAGGTAAATCGCGCCATCTATGATGCCATGCGAACGGTTGGTAAAGACGTACATGTCTTGGTGTGGCCATATGTTGACATCGGAGAAGATCAAGTTGACCCTCTGCGCGATGTAAGAGTGTTACAAATGTTGGAGAAATCAGAGAAAGTTGACATGGAGCAGTACCGCATTACACCGGGGTTGTCGTTTGATCTGAAATTAGGTCATTATGGGAATATCCTACGAACGAACACCCTGGGACAGTTTCTGATTGCACGTATGTGGGAGACAACCGTACATGTTTACGATAAAAATGGTACGTTTCAGTTTAGTTTTAATCCCCAAACTGATGATGCTAACTGGACAAAGATTGAAATAACTGATTTCGTTACTGAAGACGTTAGCGAGAAGATCTATTTACTGATCGGACTGTACAATGAAGGATACACATTGGCGTTACTTGAAGTGCAGGTTTTAAACAAAACTGCTGACTTACAGTACAAGTTTCCTGTGAGATACGGGGAAAGACTGATAGTTAGCGGCAGCAAACTAGTAATATTGAGAGAATGGAAGGCTCATGTGTACAATCAGAATGGTGAGTTTGATCATAGTTTTGAGTTTTTCAAGAGTGGAGACGACAAGATGTTAGCTGATTGCACTGCTACTTACGACGGTCGCATCTTGATAAGGCACGGTAAAGGAAACTTCAGCGATTACTTCTGTGTTCATGTATTCACAATGGAGGGACAGGAGATTGCAAAATTCAGATCTGGAGTCGGATTAAACTTAAACAAAATGTACTTTTCACCTCGCTCTGCAGGTGAACATGTTGTCATCGCTGGTTGCAATTTTGAGGATGGGATCATGACAGTGGAGTTATACACTGTGGACGGAAAACTTGTGCGAAGGATTCTGTTGCGTGAGGAACCTAAACTTTATTTTAAAGCAATTACTGTGACCTTGGAGGGACACATTCCTGTGTGTTTTTATATTGATAATAGCAATAAAAAGGTAGTTGTCTTCAAAAATTAAAAGACGCGGCTTTTTGGCTTGACAAATATTGCGAGGAATTTCATACAAAACAACTGAGTTACAGCACTAACAAGCTTTTTCTTTTCAAAAAAATTATATCTCTATATATTTTATGAAATCTGTTTAAGCACAGGTTAACACTGTTAATTATTACTTTCGTAATCGTTAAAAAAACTTAATACTGTGTTTAAGTTTCGTCCCGGCAAAAAAGTACAAAACCAAAGACGTTTTAATCTCTAGAAGCCTTTAAAATTTCAAACGATATAATATTATTTTATTCATCCGCTGGAATTTTTGCTTAGAAAAGAATTAGAAAATGGCCCGTCTACCAAAATCAGTTGAGCAAATCAAGCATTTAAAGAGATTTTTTTCTTAGCCGACAAAATCCTTTTTTCCTTGACAACTACCCTTCGTTGGCTCATCCGATTTCGCGAACAGGAACAATTATTATTCCTGTAAGTGAGGTTAACTTTCTGGTTATACGAAAAATTTCGCGTGTCTCAGATGTAAACAAAGTCGCAAAATCGAAAAATTAGTGATTACCGGTAAAAAATTTCCAATTGTTTGCAAACGCCAAAGTCTATTTTTCGTATTTTTCATAGTGCAAACAGGGACCCAATACTCGCTCTTAGATGAAAAACTTAAGCGCTTAGGTTGTTCATTTAACTGCGACGATCACATCCGCTTTCATATCCGGATGAAGCCGGACGTCAACTTAAATGTGTTTTTTAAAAAACATACAGCTGTACCTAAATGTTGGTCAGATTAATTTGTATAATGAGTCACTTCCAGTAAGCTTGACTTTTTTTCTTGGGAAAACAAGAAAAATCGTGGATGAGACCGTCGTGACTACCTACGCCCTAAGGCTTAGCATTCTTAAACAACCATTTTCACGCCTAGCCGAGGTTGTTTACAAAAGGTGAAACATTTTGAGCTTGGAGGTATGATTTCCATGCTCTGCTATATTAACACCATGATCATTAGATATACTCAAGTTTTCTTGGGGAAAGATACCTCATAAAGTTACTTCAGCAGACTCCTGCTTGAAAGGACTGATTTTGAGCTACAACCGCTTTTATCATTCATCCAAAATATGCGCCCTTTTCTGATTGGCGCAAAGGCCAACTGGTGCTTACCATATTTGGATGATGCGAGCAATATACCATCCATTTGATGGTACATTTCTTTGAAAACGAGGTTGATCGATGGTACATTTGATTGGAAACGAGGCTGCATGGGAAATAGACCATCGATCAAACTCGCTTCCACGCGCGGCCGACTGGCTATTATTCACGAGTGAACTAAAAAATGGCGTTCACGGCTATCCGAAGATGAAGTAGCTGAATTTCTAACTAAAACTGCACGGGATAAATGCAAAAATACGCAGAATATATCGCTTGTGGATAACGTCCTCCTCGATCTGCATAATTCTTTACATCCTACTCAGCCTCATTCAATAATTGCTAAATATGTAACAACAGAACACTCCAAAATAGCTCTGGTGTGTTGTCTCGCCTTAGTTCGCTGGCAATTGAATAACGAAGTAATTTTCTGTTTCCCCCAGTTTGATTTTCTCTTTAATATTACATTTTCTATGTGATGTGTAATCAGTTCAATAAGTGTATTCTTTCTTACAAAACTAACGTTTGAGGTTTATAATACTAAACAAAGTTCATATACAAAGAACGGCTGCGCAGCTATACCTGTAGATGATAGAATGTGCTTAGTATAAGCAAAAAATCAGATCGGAGGTGAATAACGTGCATATAATATCTTGATATTTCGTGAAGAGATGATTTAATGTAAGACAAGAGCTCTTCGCTCGCATTTGAATTAGTGATGTAAAATTTACTTTAGAATCTTAATGATCCTTAGCAATGTTTTTTGTTAACAGCAGATAACAGCAAACCTGTAAAATTATAGGCAAATGTAGTGATTTTTGTAAAAAAGAAATTAATAATAATGACAATACAGAGTAACAGGAACTTTAACACGTTCATTCTAAGCCCCAATTTTTGTAATTACCCATTTTTGTGCAATTTCTCCTGTATTCATTATTTAGTTATGGTGATTTTTTTGTTGCAATCAAAGGAGTACTGTACCTTACCTTTCTTGTAAACAGTCCAATTCCTCCGTTTGAAGAGGCAACGAAGATTTAATTTCTCTGTTACTAGGATTGCCGTTGCCTACATACCTGCACGACATACCAGAAAATAACGAGAAGGACGTGAGTTGCACAGTACAGTGGAGTCCACACACGTCCAAGTTCTGTATTTTTGTTTTAGCCGTGAGCTACATTAAGAAACAATTGCGGTGCTGATGGCCCGGCTGCCTTTTTCTATACGAGTCAACCTCAGCCAGTAGATGCACCTTAGTTTCTTTCTTACGAAGTTAGCCTGAATGGTCTGAATATTCGCCGTCTCCTCGAGTCGCACTACCGTAAGGCGGGATGCTACTAAAAGAAGGAACGGGGAACGGGGAATAAGAAAATGAAAAATGAGAATAAAACCTAACTTAACTTTAGGGGCTTTAGAAGGACTCATAAAACGAAGGGGCTTATATCCGAGGGGCTTATAATCGAATTTTTTTTGTTTACAGGTAGACGAACCTATAAATTTTTGGCAGGTAGGGCGAGGGGGGGTTTATAAGCAGGGGCTTATAAGTTGGATTTTAAAGTTTATATCTCACCTGATAGAAGAAGTATCGTGCGTTACACCGAGTAATTCACATATTATCGTTCTTATGACACCTTTTTTTTTCACTCCCTAGTTTCCAAATTTTTAAAGTTACCGTAAAGTCTTAACAGTACTGTCATATTGAAATAAATTTTGTATTTTTTGGATGAACCGTTAAAAATTAAGGTTTCATTTGAATCAGATCACGCATAGGATCAAAAAGTCACACGTGCACAGTACATATAATAATAGCATTTAGAAGCGGATTCGTTGAAAAGGTAACTTATTACGGTCTAGAATAAATAGTTTCTTAAAACGATGTTACTTGTCACATAATTTGTAGAAAACGCGCAATGAATTTAATTGCTATAACTGTGGCGAAACATGTCGCGTTCACGTGAAAGTAGACAGTGTGCGGGTCACGGAAAAAGCAAGCAAAAGTAACCGCCTTCGCACGCGCGCAAACTTTAAATAGATTTCAAATAATTATCATGGGGTACAGGGATTTGCTCTTTTAGCTCATTCTTGATAAGTATCGGGGCGCACTTGATGATACATAAATTTTCCCTATTTCTTGTTGTCAGTTTTTATAAGGAGCAGTCAGTGTTTTAATAAAACCTTTTGTTTTGAAGCAAATGACAGGTTGATGACGGAGCCAAAACGACATCTCGTGTTTTGTGTTTTTAGAGGCCGAGCTAGACCGGTGAATATCATGATAAAAGATTCGAAGATATCGTGGAATTTGAGCAGGTAGCTGTAATTCTCTTTCTGATATATAATACCGGTTTGGATTGTAAATTGCTTGGAGGCCCTTGCAAACAGGATAACCGACACCTGCTTGCAGGTGAGGGTTGTGTTTGTTCATTTGGTCGCACTAAAGCTTGGGGCAAGTATTAAGACTGAACAAACAAGAGAATGTGAGAAAAAATTAGCGAAAAATTGAGTTATAACGTGTACAATGATTAACTGAGATGGCTAGCACTACAGCTATTGTAATATGCAGTATTGCAGCATCTGAGTCACTCCTCATTCTAACTGCCAACACCTTCACTGTATACATTTTCTGGTCTCATCGAAACAAGCTAAAACGCACTTCGTTTTTGCTAATTAACTTGGCTGTAGCGGATTTGCTCATCGGCTTCACAGAACCAGTAGCGATCGGAACAGTCGGAATACCGCAGCGATTTGGCCAAGAATACTACGGGAATGTTTCAACCGCATTTCAAGCAATGTTCGCTACCACTTCTGTCGTCTGCCTCGTTCTCATTTCCTTGGAACGAGCGTTTGCATTGATTTGCCCATTTCGACATCGAGTGATAAGCACTCGAGCTTACATCTACAGTATCATTTTTGTGTGGTTTTCAGGAATAACTGTGGGTGCATTCACTTTGCTCGCTGTAAATGGAATAGTGGATTTTATCCATTGGATAGTAGTCTATTGCTGTATTTTAGCTTCGTGTTTGCTGACCATATGTGTTACTTATTTGATAGTCAGAAGAAAGGTTAACACTTGTCGACTGGATCCTACAATGGTTAAAAATCGCAGCGAAAACGGACCTGATGGTGAGAAACATAGCACTAAACTTTCGAGGACTCTGTTTATTATGATATCTGTATCTCTTGGTTTTTGGCTTCCAAGCACCGTAATTTTTTCTGTTCACAGCTTATGCCATAGATGTGTCCCAATACCTCTTATCTACACTTCTACAGTACTACACCCGGCCAATTCTCTCGTTAATCCTGTCATATACAGTTTTAGAATGCCGATTTTTAGAGAAGCCGTAGGTAAATTAAAATTGAGAAAAAAAAAAAAACAGTCCAAGGAATACGTAATTAGCTGGCATTCTTGAAATTTTCTTTTCTTTTATAATTATTTTAAATTTTCAAAAATGAATAATAAGAAAATGCCGGTCATGATAGTTCACTTACAGAACAAAAGAGTTTGCCTTTCATTTGTTCAGTTTTGCATTTTTTTTAAACCTCCAGTACATTTTATTATCAATAAAACAGGAGTTTCTTTGTGACTTGAAATCTGAAGAGTATTTTAAAAAATCTTAATCATAAACGGAATTGTACTACTAAGTTTTTCAGAATCAGTTAATTTTGTTCGCATTGATTTGCTTTTTTTTTTTCCTACGAAGTGGGCTCATAAAGCTGAGGCACAACTACGATCTTTATGTCCTTTTGATACCAGAACGCACATGATAACATTGCATACGCCACTTGCACATCTCCCAAAATGCACCTCATGTTTTTTAAAAAAAATTAAACTTGCGCTAAAAATGGTGCCAAGAAGAACCCCATTCATTTCTACGTGAATAATGATAATGATAATAAAATAAAACCGAAACGTCATGTTTTAAGTCTGGAAACGTTTTTGATCGCCAAGTACCAAGAGCTATGGAACTTGACCACGCCCAAAGCCAAGAAGGCATTGTTTTGAAGACATATAGTTCTTATAAGAGAGTAAGTTACGGCACATACACCAACCCATGGCTGATTATATACGGCTTTTTTGGTTTATGCACTGCTGATCCCTAATAAGAGCAAAACAGCTGTTCATGGCTGCTACTGCCCAGGTGTTATGTTTGTGCGCATGCTTTACGCATTCACTTGTTAGGCCGTGTGCCCCCTTTTCTTGTCTCTAAAGGTGATATTACACAAGACGTTTCCCAACTACGATTTGTAGCGCAACACGGAGTTGCAGCATTTTTTGCGACATCCTTTCGAATGGTTACAACATTGTTCCAACATTACAACGCTGTGGTAGCGCTAAAAATCTTCGTCGCGAATCGTCCCGTGTAACTGTAGCATCACCTTAATTTAGTCTTTTCATTATCTTAAAATATGCTCTTCTAAAATTTACTAAACGTTTTTGACGTGAACTGCGCACTTGTCAGCGCCATTTTCAACATCTGCTTTGAATTTCGTTGCAGAGCTACCGTAAACTTAAACTCGGGCATCATTTTTAGCCCGGCCCCCAGTTATAGACGCATCTACCTATAAACAAAAGCGTACATCCGGTTATAAGCCCTCGAAATCGGATCAGTGAAAGTTTCTGAGAAACTGCCCATGTTAGGTGAACTAAGGAAAAACGAGAGAATGATTTCTTCATAGTTCCAACACAAACTGTAAGCACGTGTTTTATTTTTTGTTGTGGTAAAGAGTACCTTTTTAGCCCTCCGTACACCTCATAACTTGAGCCTAAGCTTTTATCCCGCTGACGAAATAGACCTGGTAAAATCTTGCAGATCACAATTTTGTTTTTAAAGAAATAATTAATGACAATATAGAGTGACAGGAACTATAGTGCGTTGAGTTCTTTATGGCCTATAAAAAATTTTGTAATTGACAAGTTTTCTATAATCTACTGGTTTAAATGAAATAAAGGTTTAGTACTTTTACTCTTACAAGGCGAATTGGCGTTTCCTTGTTATCTGAAATTAGAAGGATTAGATTTGCATACTAACTTATTGTAGATACCTTTTAGGAGAGGACGATCAGTTATCAATCGTTCTAAAATTCAAGATAAGTTGAGGCAAGAGAGAATAAGCTCACTCTCTCTTGGTTATGGGAAAACCTCAAAACTGACTTATCGAGCTATCTTTTGAAGAAGATCACCCTGGAGACATCTCATTCAACTGATCAATGTCACCCTATAGTTTCCCAGCAGTAATTTGTGCATGATTTTGTGGCTGTGCTTAAGACATCTTTGTCTTAGGAGTGATGGTAAAATACGACACTCTCTGTCATATATACCGTAGAATTCCCTAAATAAGTCCCTTCTTGTATGAGCCCCTCCAAAATCGCCCCTCCAAATATATGGCCACCGGGGGCTTCTACTTGGAAATTGCCCTCAAATACAAAGTAAAACAAAGCAAAAATGGTAAATTTCCTTCCTAGCCCAATCGATTTTGAAACGCAAATTTCAGCTCCATAGATAAGCCCCTCAATAAATAAGCCCCTCAAAAAGGGCCTTTGAAAAATATAAGCCCCAGGGCTTATTTTCGGAATTTTACGGTATATAGTTGCAACTACAGAATTGCCACTTGCAATGTCCTGTGGGCACTGTAGCTATTAATAGTAATATGCATTATTGTCGTATTTAAGACTCTTTCTCATTGTGAATTGTAAATAGTACAATTGTAAATCTGCATTTTTTCTTTTGTTTTTGCCTTGTTTTTATTTGCACACCATGTAACACGTAATATTATATATAATTTATGACAACAACGTGAAGTGATTGTAGCTACGTTACGTCATATCATAATACTTGTAATTTCTTATAATTGTTTTTACGTTTAGTCAGTGAAAATTTCATAGCGAAAGTCTTTTACTCAGCTTGGTCAGTTCCATAAGTTGTTCTTTTAACTATCATAATATAAAATATCGGGATCAATTTTAACCCGCGATCACGATCTATTTTTTTTATCTGCTGACTTTTAGCAAAGCCGATCGTTCACTTCGTTCACTATCCGTTTAAAATAGTAGCTAAAAATTGTCGTTGACTCAGGTAGCACAGTTTTTTTACCTGATGGTGAGAAACATAGCACTAAACTTTCGAGGACTCTGTTTATTATGATATCTGTATCTCTTGGTTTTTGGCTTCCAAGCACCGTAATTTTTTCTGTTCACAGCTTATGCCATAGATGTGTCCCAATACCTCTTATCTACACTTCTACAGTACTACACCCGGCCAATTCTCTCGTTAATCCTGTCATATACAGTTTTAGAATGCCGATTTTTAGAGAAGCCGTAGGTAAATTAAAATTGAGAAAAAAAAAAAAACAGTCCAAGGAATACGTAATTAGCTGGCATTCTTGAAATTTTCTTTTCTTTTATAATTATTTTAAATTTTCAAAAATGAATAATAAGAAAATGCCGGTCATGATAGTTCACTTACAGAACAAAAGAGTTTGCCTTTCATTTGTTCAGTTTTGCATTTTTTTTAAACCTCCAGTACATTTTATTATCAATAAAACAGGAGTTTCTTTGTGACTTGAAATCTGAAGAGTATTTTAAAAAATCTTAATCATAAACGGAATTGTACTACTAAGTTTTTCAGAATCAGTTAATTTTGTTCGCATTGATTTGCTTTTTTTTTTTCCTACGAAGTGGGCTCATAAAGCTGAGGCACAACTACGATCTTTATGTCCTTTTGATACCAGAACGCACATGATAACATTGCATACGCCACTTGCACATCTCCCAAAATGCACCTCATGTTTTTTAAAAAAAATTAAACTTGCGCTAAAAATGGTGCCAAGAAGAACCCCATTCATTTCTACGTGAATAATGATAATGATAATAAAATAAAACCGAAACGTCATGTTTTAAGTCTGGAAACGTTTTTGATCGCCAAGTACCAAGAGCTATGGAACTTGACCACGCCCAAAGCCAAGAAGGCATTGTTTTGAAGACATATAGTTCTTATAAGAGAGTAAGTTACGGCACATACACCAACCCATGGCTGATTATATACGGCTTTTTTGGTTTATGCACTGCTGATCCCTAATAAGAGCAAAACAGCTGTTCATGGCTGCTACTGCCCAGGTGTTATGTTTGTGCGCATGCTTTACGCATTCACTTGTTAGGCCGTGTGCCCCCTTTTCTTGTCTCTAAAGGTGATATTACACAAGACGTTTCCCAACTACGATTTGTAGCGCAACACGGAGTTGCAGCATTTTTTGCGACATCCTTTCGAATGGTTACAACATTGTTCCAACATTACAACGCTGTGGTAGCGCTAAAAATCTTCGTCGCGAATCGTCCCGTGTAACTGTAGCATCACCTTAATTTAGTCTTTTCATTATCTTAAAATATGCTCTTCTAAAATTTACTAAACGTTTTTGACGTGAACTGCGCACTTGTCAGCGCCATTTTCAACATCTGCTTTGAATTTCGTTGCAGAGCTACCGTAAACTTAAACTCGGGCATCATTTTTAGCCCGGCCCCCAGTTATAGACGCATCTACCTATAAACAAAAGCGTACATCCGGTTATAAGCCCTCGAAATCGGATCAGTGAAAGTTTCTGAGAAACTGCCCATGTTAGGTGAACTAAGGAAAAACGAGAGAATGATTTCTTCATAGTTCCAACACAAACTGTAAGCACGTGTTTTATTTTTTGTTGTGGTAAAGAGTACCTTTTTAGCCCTCCGTACACCTCATAACTTGAGCCTAAGCTTTTATCCCGCTGACGAAATAGACCTGGTAAAATCTTGCAGATCACAATTTTGTTTTTAAAGAAATAATTAATGACAATATAGAGTGACAGGAACTATAGTGCGTTGAGTTCTTTATGGCCTATAAAAAATTTTGTAATTGACAAGTTTTCTATAATCTACTGGTTTAAATGAAATAAAGGTTTAGTACTTTTACTCTTACAAGGCGAATTGGCGTTTCCTTGTTATCTGAAATTAGAAGGATTAGATTTGCATACTAACTTATTGTAGATACCTTTTAGGAGAGGACGATCAGTTATCAATCGTTCTAAAATTCAAGATAAGTTGAGGCAAGAGAGAATAAGCTCACTCTCTCTTGGTTATGGGAAAACCTCAAAACTGACTTATCGAGCTATCTTTTGAAGAAGATCACCCTGGAGACATCTCATTCAACTGATCAATGTCACCCTATAGTTTCCCAGCAGTAATTTGTGCATGATTTTGTGGCTGTGCTTAAGACATCTTTGTCTTAGGAGTGATGGTAAAATACGACACTCTCTGTCATATATACCGTAGAATTCCCTAAATAAGTCCCTTCTTGTATGAGCCCCTCCAAAATCGCCCCTCCAAATATATGGCCACCGGGGGCTTCTACTTGGAAATTGCCCTCAAATACAAAGTAAAACAAAGCAAAAATGGTAAATTTCCTTCCTAGCCCAATCGATTTTGAAACGCAAATTTCAGCTCCATAGATAAGCCCCTCCAAAAATAAGCCCCTCAAAAATGGCCTTTGAAAAATATAAGCCCCAGGGCTTATTTTCGGAATTTTACGGTATATTTGCAACTACAGAATTGCCACTTGCAAAGTCCTGTGGGCACTGTAGCTATTAATAGTAATATGCATTATTGTCGTATTTAAGACTCTTTCTCATTGTGAATTGTAAATAGTACAATTGTAAATCAGCATTTTTTCTTTTGTTTTTGCCTTGTTTTTGTTTGCACACCATGTAACACGTAATATTATATATAATTTATGACAACAACGTGAAGTGACTGTAGCTACGTTACGTCATATCATAATACTTGTAACTTCTTATAATTGTTTTTACGTTTAGTCAGTGAAAATTTCATAGCGAAAGTCTTTTACTCAGCTTGGTCAGTTCCATAAGTTGTTCTTTTAACTATCATAATGTAAAATATCGGTATCAATTTTAACCCGCGATCACGATCTATTTTTTTTATCTGCTGACTTTTAGCAAAGCCGATCGTTCACTTCGTTCACTATCCGTTTAAAATAGTAGCTAAAAATTGTCGTTGACTCAGGTAGCACAGTTTTTTTTTATCAGCGAGATGAAAAGCTCAATGCATATATTTTTTTTCCCAATACGGACAGAATAGTATTTACTTTTGTAAGTATCCTCCAATTTTGTAGTGACCTCTCTGCTCCGCAGAGGCCCGCGCTGGGTATTACATGAAAAATCATGCGCTTTCATTTTTCCCTCTCCCCAGCCTCCCTACGACAAAAAGAGACGGCGACTGCGGGGGAGGAAAACTCGTGACTAAATTTATCTATTAAATGGGGAACCTTTCAACTGAGTCGGTAGACTGCGAGCAGTCGCTCTTTTTCTTATTTAGTGAGGGCAGTGTACGTCCGCGCGAGCGTCGAGCGGCGACAACGCGAGATGCGTGAAACGAGAGTCCTGGTCATTTACGTGTCTCGCGCGTTTCACTCGAAAGACTAAAAAATGAGAAACATTAACCACAAAGGACTGCAAAGGACCGCAAACGAATATGCCGAAGAACGTAGGATCTATAAAGACCTGATCAGCAAAAATAATATTGTGGACATATTAAATTCTGCAAGCAGAATACTGCAATGCTGATCGTACTACGTGAAAATTAACTCTGCAAGACATCAACACGACACCGAAAGAACTCAAAACAGAGCGGGATTGTAGCCATAGACAGCTGTTTCGCCCTTTTGGGGGCTCGTCAGTATGGCGTAACAATCAGAGAAAGCTCTGGTGAAAAATATCCTCGCACTCTGATTTTAAGCCCTGACCCAGAACTCTTAACACCCACAGAATCACGCCATACCACGTGTCTTCTGGGAGGCAAGAGTCCAAGTTTCAAGTTGATGTATCGCAGAGAAAATAAAGAATAAAAAAGGAGAGAATGCTCGTAGTCTACTGAGTCGGTAGCCTCCCCGCAGACTTCCTTTGGGGTTCGTTTGTCACGCATTCATTTCTCCCCCACGGACGTCTGCTAAACACAGCCGACTTTTACGTTCTGGATTGTTTGAATAAGCCAATAAGCGGTTAGTTATTGTGTCACGATCAGCCAATCACGCGCTGTGATATAAGTGATGTCTTTCATGAGGAGCCGCATAAAGTCCCTTTACTAATTATCTTGAGTGACGGTTGCTATGCTCAATTTCCTGTTATAATTTTACCTCCGATCTTGTGCATGTTAGCAAGGGTTAGATTAGCTGTCATCGGTAGTGATCTTTACAGAGGCGATGAAACAATTCTAAATTTCGCAACTGTCTTTTAATATGGTTAAAACAATACTAGGCGGGGTAAAAACATGTAAATAAAGTCGAGCGCGGTCTTTTCAACTATTCTCCGGGATCGGATCAGCCCGATCAAACCATCATTGTATGGAGTATATGTGAGTTACTTTTTGCCGTTTCCTGGTCGAGAATTTCTGTGTTGATTCGCGATCAAAAATCGTTCCCTTAGAAGCGATTGGTATTTGGAAGAACATTTAAACAGATCGGACAGATCGGACAGGTTAGCAGAATTCAAGCTCCTCTTCTAAAAACCGGAGATGGCCAGCCTTCCTTCTTCACATTGGTTCAAATGCGAAGCCAATTCAGCCTTAGATCAGTAGGTTTACCTTGCGACACATTAATTCTGGTTTGTATAATGACTTCATTAATCGTAAGACTCCCTGAAGGTAAGCACAGTGTTCGATTTTTTCCTTTAATTAATTTATTTCTGCTTCGAGCATATCAGCGCCAAAACCTCCTAAATGCCCGCCAAATTTAATGTGGCGCTCCCGATCGTACAGCTCGTGTTTAGGAAGAAACAGGCTCAGCACAACTTCCACTGGAGGCAATTTTGTGTTACAAAAAGTACCCTAATAAAGAAATCGAAAAGCTCTATTAATCTCGTACGACATTTTCTGATAAGCAAAGGAATGTGTTGAAGATTATAGACACGTAGCGGCCAAATTGTTATATCTCTGATCTTTTTTCAACTGTTTTGCTTGTTGCGGATGTTTAAATGCTTCACCATGATCCAGTGTGATTTATAGTTGTCACTTCATGCTCAGATCTTTGTTTCAATTAATGAGAAAATTATCTTACAGTTAAAACGCTCTTTGCACAACAATAAAGCCAGTAATTATTGCGTTGTTGCATGCGTTCTCAACACAGCTGGACAGAGCTCTGCCTATGAAAATAATCGTTTTCCTAGTATCGAATAGGCGAGAATGACTCCCACTGGTAGCAGATTGTGCTACAAAGCCATAAATAAGGGCTATTCCAAGTATAAACCTCATAAAAGCTTTTTATTTTGACCAAAAATGAAATAAAACGCGTTAAAATATCAGACGCTCGTGTTACCCATATATACCCTTACCGACCTACCTAATGTACTTCACAGAGAGGGGGTTGAGTGTTAAGTTTGCTCGTTATTTGTAAGTCCCTAAATCTAAGTAGCTTTCTTTTTCTTTTAAAATTTTTTACGGAGGAATCGAAATGAGTTTTGGTTGATTGGTTGTGTCCATCGCGGTTCACCCCTATTTGTTTTTTTTAAATAAAATACGACTGCGCGAACGGTCTCTATTATTTTTCACGAGCAGAGAGCTTTGATATATCACCGAAAACAAATTCATGAACATGGTTCAGGGTATTCTGTACGTGCTTTTATGTTGGGTGTGTCGCCTGATTAAAAGCGAGCGATCGGGTGAGTCGCCTTCGCTTAGTGCAAGAAGACTTTTTAAACGTGTATATTAAATGAATCTTTCTGTAAAAAAACGAGGCCTTAGGAAAGTTTATAAGGTAAAACAGTTTTGGAAAACGGTTTGCCACATTTATTTTTCTTTTGTTTGGGACTTGCTAAGATTGCATTTCAACTAGACGCTTAGAATTCATAATTGAACTTATTTTTTGGGTAATTCAAAACAAAGCTAAACAACGACCAAAGTTCCGTCTGCACGTGCTCTTCTGGGTGAGTCGCCTGAAAAAGCAAGCGATCGGGTGTGTCGCCTTCGCTTAGTGCAAAGGTCGTAAATCGCACCATCTACGATGCCATGCGAACGGTTGGTAAAGACGTACATGTCTTGGTGTGGCCATATGTTGACATCGGAGAAGATCAAGTTGACCCTCTGCGCGATGTAAGAGTGTTACAAGTGTTGGAGAAATCAGAGAAAGTTGACATGGAGCANGCCCGCCAAATTTAATGTGGCGCTCCCGATCGTACAGCTCGTGTTTAGGAAGAAACAGGCTCAGCACAACTTCCACTGGAGGCAATTTTGTGTTACAAAAAGTACCCTAATAAAGAAATCGAAAAGCTCTATTAATCTCGTACGACATTTTCTGATAAGCAAAGGAATGTGTTGAAGATTATAGACACGTAGCGGCCAAATTGTTATATCTCTGATCTTTTTTCAACTGTTTTGCTTGTTGCGGATGTTTAAATGCTTCACCATGATCCAGTGTGATTTATAGTTGTCACTTCATGCTCAGATCTTTGTTTCAATTAATGAGAAAATTATCTTACAGTTAAAACGCTCTTTGCACAACAATAAAGCCAGTAATTATTGCGTTGTTGCATGCGTTCTCAACACAGCTGGACAGAGCTCTGCCTATGAAAATAATCGTTTTCCTAGTATCGAATAGGCGAGAATGACTCCCACTGGTAGCAGATTGTGCTACAAAGCCATAAATAAGGGCTATTCCAAGTATAAACCTCATAAAAGCTTTTTATTTTGACCAAAAATGAAATAAAACGCGTTAAAATATCAGACGCTCGTGTTACCCATATATACCCTTACCGACCTACCTAATGTACTTCACAGAGAGGGGGTTGAGTGTTAAGTTTGCTCGTTATTTGTAAGTCCCTAAATCTAAGTAGCTTTCTTTTTCTTTTAAAATTTTTTACGGAGGAATCGAAATGAGTTTTGGTTGATTGGTTGTGTCCATCGCGGTTCACCCCTATTTGTTTTTTTTAAATAAAATACGACTGCGCGAACGGTCTCTATTATTTTTCACGAGCAGAGAGCTTTGATATATCACCGAAAACAAATTCATGAACATGGTTCAGGGTATTCTGTACGTGCTTTTATGTTGGGTGTGTCGCCTGATTAAAAGCGAGCGATCGGGTGAGTCGCCTTCGCTTAGTGCAAGAAGACTTTTTAAACGTGTATATTAAATGAATCTTTCTGTAAAAAAACGAGGCCTTAGGAAAGTTTATAAGGTAAAACAGTTTTGGAAAACGGTTTGCCACATTTATTTTTCTTTTGTTTGGGACTTGCTAAGATTGCATTTCAACTAGACGCTTAGAATTCATAATTGAACTTATTTTTTGGGTAATTCAAAACAAAGCTAAACAACGACCAAAGTTCCGTCTGCACGTGCTCTTCTGGGTGAGTCGCCTGAAAAAGCAAGCGATCGGGTGTGTCGCCTTCGCTTAGTGCAAAGGTCGTAAATCGCACCATCTACGATGCCATGCGAACGGTTGGTAAAGACGTACATGTCTTGGTGTGGCCATATGTTGACATCGGAGAAGATCAAGTTGACCCTCTGCGCGATGTAAGAGTGTTACAAGTGTTGGAGAAATCAGAGAAAGTTGACATGGAGCACTACCGCATTACACCGGGGTTGTCGTTTGATGTGAGAGTAGCGCTTTATGGGAATACCCGCTTGGCTACGAACACCCTGGGACAGTTTCTGATTGCAGAAACGTTGTGGCAAACCGTGCATGTTTACGATAACAATGGTATGTTTCAGTTTAGTTTTAATCCCCAAACTGATGATGCTAAAACAAAGATTAATATTTGTGATCTCGTCACTGAAGAAGTTAGCCAGAAGATCTATTTACTGATCGGACTGAACAATGGAAAACAATGGGGGTATGAAGTGCAGGTTTTAAACAAAACCGCTGACTTACAGTACAAGTTTCCTGTGAAATGGGGGCGCAGACTGATAGTTAGCGGCAGCAAACTAGTAACATTGGGAACAAGAGAGTCTCATGTGTATAATCAGAATGGTGAGTTTGATCGTACTTTTGAGTTTTTCAAGATGGGAGAAGGCAAGGAGTTATTTGATTGCACTGCTACTTACGATGGTAGCATCATGATGACGCACTATAAAGGAGACTTCAGCGATTACCACTGTGTTCATATATTCACAATGGAGGGACAGGAGATTGCAAAATTCAGATCTGGCGTCGGATTAAACTTAAACTATATGTACTTTTCACCTCGCTCTGCAGGTGAACATGTTGTCATCGCTGGTTGCAATTTTGAGGATGGGATCATGACAGTGGAGTTATACACTGTGGATGGAAAACTTATGCGAAGGATTCTGTTGCGTGAGGAACCTAAACTTTATTTTAGAGCAATTACGGTGACCTTGGAGGGACACATTGCTGTGTGTTTTTATCTTGATAATAGCGATAAAAAGGTAGTTGTCTTCAAAAACTAAAAGACGCGGCTTTTTGACTTGACAAATATTGCGAGGAATTTCATACAAAACAACTGAGTTACAGCACTAACAAGCTTTTTCTTTTCAAAAAAATTATATCTCTATATATTTTATGAAATCTGTTTAAGCACAGGTTAACACTGTTAATTATTACTTTCGTAATCGTTAAAAAAACTTAATACTGTGTTTAAGTTTCGTCCCGGCAAAAAAGTACAAAACCAAAGACGTTTTAATCTCTAGAAGCCTTTAAAATTTCAAACGATATAATTTTATTTTATTCATCCGCTGGAATTTTTGCTTAGAAAAGAATTAGAAAATGGCCCGTCTACCAAAATCAGTTGAGCAAATCAAGCATTTAAAGAGATTTTTTTCTTAGCCGACAAAATCCTTTTTTCCTTGACAACTACCCTTCGTTGGCTCATCCGATTTCGCGAACAGGAACAATTATTATTCCTGTAAGTGAGGTTAACTTTCTGGTTATACGAAAAATTTCGCCTGTCTCAGATGTAAACAAAGTCGCAAAATCGAAAAATTAGTGAT
>CALNXI010001197.1:3834-22207 GCA_942486025.1 Porites evermanni
ATGAATGTGTTCTGTGGTCACGTTTTTCGGTTTTGTGTATTCGTGTTTTGTTTGTTGGTCGTGGGGGGGGGGGGGGGGGGGGGGGGGGGGGGGGGGGTTACTCCAGATTCAAATGACAGCAACAATGGAAGGATTTTTCTGGGTTTGAAATTTTCAATTTCGGGATGCTTTTAAGTGGGAACATTTTGGCACGAATCTTTTCGGGTAGCTTGATTTAAGATGGGACTTTTTGGGTATTCAAAACTAAATGGTTCTATTTTTGTGTTATATCATATAATGCTTTCTGGAAAATTTTTATGGTTCGGAAATTCGGCATGGGATTTTTGGGGGGTTAAATTTTGGTGCAGGGATTTTTTGGTGGTTTTGTTTGAATCCCAAGGGATTTTTTTGGGTTTTGATTTTTGCTCCCATTTGATCATCCCTGTCACTTGATCACTTGAAATCCAGAGTACCCCCTTTCCGACCCTCAGGAAGCAGATCAGGTTCAATTTCATTCATTTCCTGCATGAATTTCTATGGTAGTTCTTGGACAAAAAATGGGCCAAAGGAATAATTATGAAAACATAATAATATTATATTTGCTGCTCCTTGCACCTCCTCTGTACCTTCAACTTTTACTTCCCCCTTCCTTGCCTTAATATCTCCTCCCTGTCAATGAAGCGACTCCCCCCATTTGCAAATTATTATAAGTAACACATTACATTGACACACACTTCCTTGAGCATGCGCTACAATAATAAAATTTTACATTAACTGCTACATGTTATAAAACAATTAGTTCATGCGTCAGCCGTACATATTTCAAGAGGCTAGAGATGCTCTCGGCTGTGCCTCAAGCAACTCTCACACTCTCTTTTGTGCTCTCTTAACTTCCCGTGCATTCAATATCTCAACACTAATGCATGAACTAGTTGTTAAATGATGGAGATGATCATATACAAGCGAAGTGGTCAGAGATGGAGGTTTGACTGTAATATTCATTTTATGAATGTGTATTCCCAGAAATTCCATACAAATAGAAAAGTTGCAAACAATATCAAATTTAAGATTGATGAAAGTTCAGGAGTTTAAAGCGAAAAACACTTTCACTTTAAATTTCCCGCTTCAAGCATTAATTTACAGCGCAGTGTTTTGTAAAATGCAGACTGCGGACTGACTGTGGACTATTGTTTTTAGGATTTAAAAACAATGGGACTATTGTTGTCACCTGCTCATTTGCATGGTGAAAACAAGAGTCCGCAGTCTGTGTTTTATACTGACCGTTAATTTACTGAATTAATTAAGAAAACAAACATTCCATGTTTACTGAAACTAAACTTTCAGACAAGGAAAACTCTTCTTAAAAGAATATAACTAAAGATGTTCTTTATATATAAAGGGAAAATAAATAAAAGCTTACCTGTAAGCATAAGCCGAATCCTTTAATTAAATTCTAAAGCCACGATGAGGTTTCATGGACATAGCGCAAAACGTGGTCAACATTCCAGTGATTTGCAGCTACACCGGCGAATTAATTTGCCCACAAATGCCACAGAACGAGGAACGTAATATTTCCACTGATAGTAGTAATAGAACAGTCCATTTGCAGGAAGTTTTGCCTACAAACTTTACCATTTTCTCCTTATTTTCGATGATCACGCCTGCCATTGCACACAACAATGGATTCTCGTTCCCAGAATCTTTGCGGCACTAGATTTCCCACGAAAAAATAGGTTGACCCAGGTACTACCCTAAATGACCACACCCAAAATCGAAAGTTGGTTCTCTTTTGGACTTTTTCAGCGCCCTGAAACATGCCTATTGTAGACATCATTTAAGATCTACACTCGAACCTCCCGTAAGCGACCAACCAAAATGCAAAGACTGAGTGGTCGCTTATGAGAGGTGTAGTTTACAAGAATCGAACTACAGGGGGTTTCTTCCTAGAAAAGGTCCAGGCACATTGTTGTTTTACTTTCATGGTGTATTAGAGCATCTGAAAACTAATTTCGAACAAATTTTCGCTTCAAAAGGGTTCTTGGTTTTGTAATAGAGTACGCTTGAATTTCGAAGCTTTTGCGTGACGCAGCATTTACATGACGGCCGAGGGAGCTGTCATGAAAGTGACTTTTTTCGAGGAATTTTGCTATCAAAACTGTTCAAGTCTTAGAAAAAGTATTACTTTAATGTTTATGAGTTCCTCGAGGAGTAAATTCACGCTTTTGTAGCAAAACTCGGTAACAGATGTTTCTGTTGGTTTCCGTCCGCCATGTTGGAGCTCATGCGGATGAGCTCCAGCATGGCGTCTCCATGAAAGCTCTATAAATTTGGGTAAAACATTTCCTCGGATATCTCGTAACCGAATTATTCCTTCGACCCAAATCTTGGCGAGGATCTTTGTATATTTACCTCCTTTCATTTCCCAGATTCTGGACTTTATCTGTCGAATGGTTTTGAGTTTTATTTTGATCTATTTTGAATGGCGTGAAACTTAATATGTGCAATTGCACGTTGTCACTAAAGTTCTTGGTATGTTCTAAAGATAGGGCATACAGCGAAAATAGAAATCAGAGAACGGCGTCAAGTGGTCGCTTTTTTAGGGGGTTAAAAACAATGGAAAATCTTTAACCGTCAGGTTCAGAAAGTGGTTGCGGTCGCTTATATACCGAGGAGGTGGTAGTTTACAAGAGGTTCCAACTGTAAGGCTTTGACTGGGAAAATTTTGGTGTTGTGGATTGGCGGTCGCTTATGGGAGACGGTCGCTTACGAGAACTGGTCGCACATGGAGGTTCGATTTATACCCTGTGCTGCAGCTAGCTCTTGATTCCACCCATAGTGCAGTTTTTCTGGGGTCTTTTCTCAGCCCTTCAATTAATTGAAGGCTTCTGACAACACTTCTTTTCGATGAGCGGAAAATGCTTTATGAAACTTTTTTGACACTTGGTCTTTTCAGACTGTTGTTTTGCCGAACCAGCGATCAGGCAGTCCTTTTTCTCTTTTGTTTGCCGAGTCAGTACCAAACTATGACACTGACGGCCGGCAGTTAGGCTTTAGATCTTTGAGGGAACAGATGTCATGACGTCAAAGCAAAAGAGTCAGACGTTACACACTTGATAAAAGTGGATCATTGCGGCGTTCTCTGCTTTCAAAACATTGATTTTGACTCTCACATGGCGCGAGCGAAATATCTTTTAATTTTGTCAGGTACCAGCAAGGAAAAAACAGATTACACCAGTTCTATCAGTCAAAAGCATTTGACGGGCGTCGGAAAACACACTGAAAACAAAGAAATATATCCTTCCTTGAAAAGTGGAGATTCGGGTTTATGAAAAGACAACGACATCTGTCATTAATAACGTCGCAGCCTACTCGACTGACTCCATTACACCCGATTTCAGATTAAGAAAAGGTTATCGCTTTCTGATTCGATGTCACAGTAGGCTGCAAACATTCTCAAAACAAAGGTGTATGTTATCGTGCGATTCTTCACCGACGGTAATTTCTATCAGTGTTTTTATAAGGCTCATCGCGTATCAACGCCGCTTCTCAAATTAGCCTAAAAAAGTTTTTTCGATCGGGCAAATTATCGATTAGTTTCGGTTCTGATCGCCAGCTGTTTCAGAAGCAAGGACTTCTTATGGTCAAAACCAATGAGATTTGCTAGATAACGTCAAGGCTGTTAATCCACATGCATATGCATATTCCATGATATTCGGTTTTCAAGATCTTGTTTTAGTCCAAAACCCCGTGAAGCGATAGTGTATTTTTATCGCTGAGTACACTCCATTAATTAATTCCTTGAACTCAGCTTCCCGTGAAGCATGAAATGAAATGTTAATTTTCCAAGACTTGATCATTAATTTCAGCCAAAAAATCTCTTGACGTGCCCACCCATTAACTGAAAACGCGGTCAGCAAACTGCGCACGCATTGGTCTTGGGTTATCATCACGCCAAATAAAATGACTCGACCAAGGGTCATCGCTCGGCAGGAAATTGCATTGTAAGCTGTGATGTGCTTTGATCTCGCCAACAACGCGCTCTTAGGTTAATAAAATCAAGACCATGGAAAGCGACTGTTCACGAAATTCGGAGGAAAATCTAGCTATGATCGATGGATCTGATATAGAAAGAAGGTTCCTTGAGGAGAAGGCGGAAATTGTTCGAGGATTTCTGCAGGAGAGAGAGATTGTTGATCGCGCCCACGAAGACGAGAAAAATGATATGCGTTTAGCTTTTGAAGTGGAAAAGGAAAACATGAGAAAAGCCTTTGAATGCGAGAAAGAAGAAATGCGACAGAATTTCTTAAAAGAGAAAGACAACATCCGCTTGGAATTTCAGGAATCGAGACATGTTTTGAAGTTGTCTTTCGAAGACGAGAAATCTGCATTGATAAAATCATGGGATCGTGAAAAACAGACTCTTCTTGACAATTACATCAAAGAGAAGAAGGAATTAAGAGCGCAATTTGAGCGACTTTTAAGGGAGAAAGAGGAGGGATTTAAAGCCGAAAAGGCTGAAATGGAAGCGAAGATTCGCAAAGAGCTTGAGGGAATCGAGGAAGTAAAAAATGAGCTGAGGCGGACATTGTCGCAGGGCTTGGGCGATCTGGAGAATGTTTACTTCGAGGAGAACGCGCATCTCGAGACCCTCTATAATCACGAGCAACCAGAGGTTGATATGCACTTTAAAAGTATATCAGATGCCGAAATGAGCCTGGATAAAGAGGAGCTGTTGAAATCGCTCAAACAAGAGAAGACCAAAATGCATTCTCACTACGCCAATAAGCACAAGTTAGTTGAGCACCAGTTCGCGTTGGAAATCATTGACATGGAACAGAGGTTCAAACAGCAAAAGAACGATTTAATGAACATTTTTAGAAGAGAAAAGTCGGACATGGAAAAGGGCTTTATTAAAGAAAAGGAAGACATCAGACGTAAGTTCGAGGTGGAATTTCGCAGAATGCTTCAACAACAGAGGTTGAAATTCGAGTCGGAAATACAAGGTTACGAGCACGACATCTCTGTTTTGAAATATCAAAAAGAACAGCTGGAAAAGTGCTTTTCCTTGGAAATGCGAACATTGAAATTAAAATTCGACCACGAGAAGCTCGAAATTGAGAACAGGTTTAAAAACGAGAAGAAGGACCTTAAGAGGGTTTTAAAAGGGCAGTACGAGAGAAAGCTGAGTGGGGATAAACTCCGGCTTGAATGGCTACTAGATCAGTTTCACCTTGGGAGAAGAGCAAGCACCGATCAAATGGACTCTAATGGTTCGGCGCTCAGCACAAGTTCTATTTATTCCGATTAATCTTTACAGAAAGATGATGAAGTGCCGGGAAAACTGAACAGGTTAACTTCTCAAGTACCTCAAAACAAATAGCAGTTGATACGGTAAACATGCCTCCGTCGATTTCTACTCGCGCGACTATATATACTCGGTCTTTCACAAATAGTCGCTTAGTTTAAGTAAAACGAGCTTCCCCCTGAACAAGCCGATTGACTGTTAAGTGTAGTGAGAAGCTTTTTGGCTAATTATCAAGAACAGGCTACACAAATCTAAAATGTTGTGTCACTCGAACAAATACAAATGTACAGGTTTTTTAATTTATTATTTTTTTTAAATTTTGCTATTCAGTTTCTCACTAACTGTTTTTTTTTCCGTTCGCAAATGACATTAAGCGCCTTACCTTGCCAAATGAGACTGAAACAAGAAAAAATAAAATAAATTAAAATAGAAACTAGAAAAAGCCACCGTAAAATTAGATAATAATTTATATTATATAATCATTATTCTGATGTATTAGTAAAATTTTGCTTTTTCGTTTGCTGTATGATCCTAGAAACACTGGCATACGGCAGCGTGAAGAGAATATCTCGCGCTGTATTAAAACAAAGGAAGAATTATTCCTGTTATATTATCAGCATGAGTGACATTAATAATTGATGATATTCGTATGGAATATAACTCAGACTCTCATACTAGCGACAAAATAACATGAGATTGCTGAATAGAAGTGAAGACTGATTTCAGGTGATAAAAATAAAACGTGGTTGCCAGGGATGTAACTTACTTGGATCTTAAATAAACTGTATACTGCGAATATATATTCAGTGAATTTAATTTTAGTGCAGATGTTAGTAAATACTACTAATTTAGAATATACGTGCACTGGATTGAATTTTGGTCAAGGTGATTTATGATACCCACCTCGTTTAATGCAAGCCGGTCACACTCTTCAGGTAGAAACTTCATCTTTTTATGAGACGGACAAGTTCATTTATTTTCTTACTCACGAATCGAATCAGAATCGACCACGACGTTAGTAACCAAAGCTACAAATACAAGGCTAAAGCAACAAATACAAGGCTAAAGCAACAAACTTTTCAACCAACTGAAACAAAGAAATCCTTAAATCTCTACTTTATAACTTTAGGAGCCTTCCATTCACCCTCTGGTCAAGGGGTTGCGTGATTTAAAGAGGGAAAAAAATCCCTTTTGAAAACACATTCACCATTGTCACATTGCCCTTAATACACCTTGTTCAACACGACCATTGTTTCCAATTTCACCGGGGGAGGAGGAGAGGGGGGTGGGGGAGGGAGGCTAAAGAAGATGGTAGGTGCATATGGGCAATGTTAGAATGGTGAATCAAACAAAAACAATCTCCAAATCTCCACTGATCTAAAGAATCTTATATGCAAACAAAAAAATACATCCGATTATAAGCCCATCCGGATATAAGCCCCAGTTACAGTTTTGATTTTGTTTTGAAATTTAACTGAATTCGATTTATTGCTGCCTTTTTAAGGCTTCAATTGTAAGAGTAATCAATTTAAATCATACGTCGATCAACAAGGCTGTTGCTCATTGCGAAACGTTTTTTATTTTCGTCCGCTTATAAGCCCATCCGGATATAACCTTCCCCCTTTATAAGTAGGCTTTTGTACATTATGCTTTTGCTTCCCTACTAAAATGCTCCACCTTAATGCTCCATTTTTCCTACTAAAATGCTCGGTCTCCCCAAAAAAGTCACTAAAATGCTCGGTTAATGCTCATTATACAAACGGTTTTTTAAATTAATTTCAAAGTTTACACTTACAAAAACGTGCAAGTGTTGCAAGTAACAACGACAACGTGTACAAGTTCATAAATTCAGCCAAAAAAACCAGCTGTATTAGGTTTTTTGTGAATTTTGAGTTTTAGTCTTAATTTTGTTTAAAAAAGCAGGAGCTCATGGGGCATGGGCTCCTGAAAAAAGTTAATTTCTATTTTATTTTCTCGGAAAAATTAATTTTCCGGGCAAAATGCCACTAAAATGCTCTCGAGAATAATGCTGAATGCTTTTGCCTCACTAAAATGCTCGAAAATATGCTAGCATAATGTACAAAAGCTTATTTATAAGCCCACCCAAAACCCCTTACGAACTTGTATAAGCCCAGGGCTTATGGGCGGCAGTTTACGGTATAGCAATATTTTTAAGCCAGATTACATATTATTTATATTAACTCGAAACCAGCTTTCCTCGGTTGTAAGGGAAGGAAGAGAGGCAGGAGCTACGGTGATGGAACAAGGAGTAAACTTGTCGGCCAATTTCCCTCTTTCGTCGCCATTTTTTCACTACAGAAATATGCGGACGTCCTCGAAAACACATTAATTTCGCGGGAAAGCCTGTTCTAAAAATAATTCTTTATGGGTATGGGTTGACTCAAGGGTACAGCACATATGGAGGCTCCAAGTAAACCATTGCGGAAAATACCATACCGGTAATATTCCTTAAAATGACGTTTGGGTAATGCTTCATGTAAACCTTACTTTTGCATATCTTTTGTAAGACAAACTTAAAGCAAGGGGCACACATACACCAACCCACCGCCTAGCCAGTAACTCACGCATGCGCGCAGCCATATTACCCGGGCAGTGGCAGCCATGGACAGCTGTTTCGCCCTTATTGGGGCTCATCAGCATGGCCTAGCCGTCGGGTGAATGAACGGGAAAAATCTCCGCGTATCAAAGACTCTTTACTGATGAGGCGAGGGTAAAGGGTAGAGGGTCTTTAATACACGGGGATTTTCTCGCCTGTGCATAGCATGTGAGCTTTCTCCGTCGAGAAAAAAAGGAAAAAAGGACGGATGGATAACCCGGAAGGTATTGCGTGTCCTGCCGCTAATGCGACCTCTTATTTGACTTTTGACAGGAGGAGATGGGTCATTTCTTGCGGATCTAAAAGCTTGTTTGATATGCGATTCTGGATGTATTACTCAGAAAGGACTGATACGCAATTTAATTTACGTTACAGCTTTCAATTGAAATCAAATATACAGAAACTGACAAAATTGGCTACTCTCGATTTATATCCAGATTAGGTGAAAGCAAGATGATGTCCAGAGAATAATGACTGAGAGGGGTGAATTAAAAAAAAATACAGTCACTTTATTTCAGTGTCAATGTATTTAGCACGAAAGTATACTTGGCAGGGGACACTATTTTTGCGTCTCCTACTCACTGGAAACGGGACTTCATTTTATACGTGTTCATCCGAGGGCGGTAAGAGAAGGTCTAGCCGTTTGCAGCTAGGACAAAGGCACTGACCTTTTTTTAAACCCTTAGTATTGGTCCGGCCCCAGGAATCTAACCCAAACGGCCTCCCGCTCTGCTGTCAAGCTTTTTTCTACCGACTGAGCTAATCCCGACGCAGTTTATGCTCGTCCTCTGCACTCAGTGTCCTCCAGTCTTACAATAGCGCTTTTTGCTGCTGACACCAACAAAACCGTTACACTTGATATTTAACTGAAACACCTCTTCAAGTCTTGGATTTGTTGTTGTTGTTGTTATTTTTCTTTGTGCTTGAATTAACATTGAATGAAATTGTTGAGTATCAGTAAATCAAGAAAGTTCAGGAACTCTTCCGGCAGCAGCAACAAATAAACATGCATGTAACTCTCTACAAATAGGCAATTTGGTAATTGTGGTTTGATTAATTGTGGTAATTCTTTTGTTTTGTTCGAAAAAGTATTACTGGAATAGCTTTTTCGAGGATGGTAGACGTTTTAGATACTTTCGTTTGCTGCAATTCGAACAATGACCTCTACGATACTGGTGCAGAGCTTTTCGCGGGCATACGTTGCGTCTTTAACAGGAACAATCTTGCATTTTTTTCCTCATTCCGGGGTTCCAATATAGGAAATTCATGTATTTGTCATTTCATCTTCATCTTTCCCGGGTATAATACGAACAAATTTAATGATCAGCTTCCAGTTACGTGGCATGGCTTGCCGACGCAAATTGCTTAGAGCCCTGCCTCGGTGTCGCAGTCAGGGTTAATCTGGGCAAGCCCCCGATTTTTTTCAGGCTTTTTTTTTCGCAACTGCATAAGTTGAGACTGTAACTGTGCATTTGTTATATCTATGCAACTGGCCTTAGATCAGCACCTAGTAGTACCGGAAGAGGCGTCATTTTTTATGAACATGGGTCCAGTGTAAAAATTTGATAAACTACTCTCACCTCACCCGCTGCCCCCGAATAAGTTTGAATACATCCTGGTCGTCATCAATTCTTGCGTCTCACCAGGAGCCCATCAATGCGTTAGAATTAAGTAAATATTGGGAGTTGAACCACAAATTGACGATAAAGTTTTTAAGTTAATCTGAATCGAAGCTGGTGGCGCTATAAAAATAAATTTATAGTAAATTATGCTTCGTTCATTATTTGAGGCATATTGTCGGTCTCTGCGATGTCAGAGGAAACCGCTTTTATTAGTTTTTTCCTTCGAAAAACACAATATTATTGCAAAAATATACATAAATTTTTATTTTTCTTAAAATGCATGCATAAATTATGCGAAATTTATCTGCATGAAATCTTTTGGTAAAATTTCATGCTTTTCTACAGAGGGTAAAATGGTATTTTCTTCTTTTTCAAAACGTTTTTTTATATTTTTGCCCTTTCAAAAGGGATACAAAAATAATAAATAGCTTCAGTCTATAACGCTGTAAAAACCTGCTGAGGAATTATCGATCCATTTCAATATGGTGAATTTCCTACAATTTCCAAATTTACTTGACGCTTTACTTAATGCTCGTTTCAGTCAAACGCTTTTAGCTTTCAAAGTTGTTATAAACAGCAGCTGGAAACGTTTTAAAGTTCCTGTTGATAAAACAGAATTTTTCCTTCAGCTTCAAGCTTTCCCTACGGCTAAAACTCAGGATCAACATTCCTAATGCTGTATGATCTTTCAGGTATTTGAGACTTAAAAACTACTTTCCATGAAACGAAAGGAATATCCTTAACTTACTTTACTTTTTCTTTCTTTTTTTGTGTTGTCTTTTTTATTTCATGAATGTCCATCTGGCATTAATTATAAGACTGAGGAAGAAGAAAGGAAGAGTTGCTGCCGATAAAAATTGATCAGAGCTCATGATTGTAGTACAGTTTAATGCCAATGGTTTATGCAAAACTTTAAAAGCAACGTACAATAGGCATATGGCCTTTATATAAAAAGAAAATTCCACAAAGGGGAATAAGTTATACCGAGTTATGTTACTTATAAACAGTAGACCTCAACCTGATTGTAGTGTCAATGCCGTGTTCTTCAGTACTGCGCTCCGGCCCGGGTAAAGATCCTTTACGAGCAAATATACAGAAGAGTCTCGCTCGCGGACTTCTCCGGAAAGTGGAAATATGCACATGTAGTTGTTCAATTCTATATCCTCGGTTTCAATTTAATTTATTCTCTGTTTTTGAATGTTGTACTTAGTTAAGGGTTAAGACTGTTGCGAAATTTTTCCGTGCAAATTCACGTAAAATTTACGCGCGTAAATGATATAGAGGTAATATATGAAAGGCCACGAGTAAAACGTGAAAGTTGAGCGAGGTTCAACTTTTACGTTTACGCGTGTCCTTCCATACATTGTCTCTATTTTATTTACGCGCGTAAAATTTAAGTGCGTACGCACGTAAAAATTATGCGACAGTGGAAATCCGCCTTTATCCGAGTCAGTGCCTTACCGGCCAAAACACGGACAGGCTGGCTGTAAAGAAAAAGAGAAGTTCAAATACCGAACTATAGCTAGGCGCAGTATAACATAAAGATTTCCGTCTTTGTACACTCATCTTGTGGCTTCATTCATTCGGCTTTATTTCCGCCGATCTCCCGTGTCTGGTCTTTTTTGCATCCCGAGAAGAGAGCAAGAACAAGGTGTGTCTAAATCTTTGAATATTCAAACTAAGCTGAGTGCTCTGCATTGCAAAAGCGACGATTTCTATTTGAACAACAACGGTCCCAGCTGCAAAAAGTTTAGAAATATATTTCATTTTCAAATAGCAACATAAGCAAAACTGAATATTAAGATTTCAAATGAAAATTTAATCACATTGTAAATTAATTTAAAGTTAAAAAACTCTGACTATTTTTATAGAACATCGCTGAAGGGAAAAGATGTCATCAATGCGTGAAAAAAAAAAACTGAAAATGGTGCGTTCCACGCCATTAATGCACTTTAGTTAGCCAATCAGCTCTCAGAATCTTGCTCAGAATTATAAGGCAATGAATTGCGAATAAAAGGACAAAAAAAAGTCAAACCAGGGGTAAAATTGCACCACATCAAGCATTATCAAAAAGGAAAAGCTGAAGACCGAGATGAAAAGAACGGGTGAAAACGCAGCGAAAACCAGCACAATTAAAACGGAAGTGAACACGCGGCAATACATGTGACCCGAAACAGATGCAGATGTTTATTTCTAGCGGACTGACTGTTATTTCATAATTGGTCTTTTTGCCACTTTTTGTATGTCATTTTAGGAATACACGTTGCCAGGGATACCATTACTAAATTAAAAAGGTTGTAATTTTATTCATCGCCTATTCTTTCTTGTTTTCTTTAAAATTAATAATCATGGACCGAAGCAATTCCTTTTTGTGCGACTATTTCTATTACAATAGTTTCCTTTTAAACTGAATTAAGTGACTTCGTGTATAGTGCAACTGATGGCATATGCCGTGATCTTCGCACCAATTAGAGGTATCATTAAATGTAGCCAGGGGATCATTTGAAAAGAAAATTATCTAAATTCATAACTATTTGCTGTCCGCCTTTCAGACGTTTAATGACTTGAGGGAATGAATAGTGATGTCTATAAAACGCGAAAATTTAAAAATTGTTCGAACATTATTTTTACCCACTTAGTCAAAAGGAAAACAGCGGTTGGCTAGAACGCATACGGAAATACGGAGATCTCGGTGAAAATTTTTCCGTCAAACTCAAATGGTAGTCTTTTTGGTACGAGAAAAAGTAACGGGATTGAGTTGTACCAACCACAAAATGTCACTAACTAAATTTTCCATTTTCTACTTAGAGGGAAGCCTGGCACCGGTTATCCACACAAATGGTTCAGAAATTTTCGTTCGTTTCTGTAAAAGCGGGGGAAAGGGAATACCAAATGGAAATGGTTCATCCGGGTGGAAAGTGTGCTATGCCGGATATTTGCATATAAGTTTCGACAAGCAATTGCAATGCGTCTGTGCTCACTGCTCGGCACTTTTGCCACTGCGCTTTGTTAAATCGAAGTAAATCAGTCGCACGCTAGTTTCCCGCAAACCAAGCGAAAGTAGCACGTAACAAAGCGAACCTTGACTTTTGACTTTGTCACTTGTGTTTTCTCTCCATTTGGGGCTTACAGATTGTGATTAATATAACCAGGTCGATATTTCCTCCTGTTGTTGAAAGCGGTAATTTTATCTTATTTATATCTTTGGCACTCCATCGGAGAGTATTGTTTTCCTCGAAGTTTTTAAAAGAAGGGAAAGAAGAGTTAATTATTTTTTCCTCAACAAGGAAACTCGGTGATTCTACTTACACCGTTACCCCCCCCCCCCCCCCCCCCCCCCCCCCCCCCACCCCCACCCCCCGCACTTCTGGACAACACGTTAACAGTACGTTTTACTTAAACAGGAGGATGAAGTTTCTATCTGTGCTATCGCTGATGTTGTGTTACAGTTCAGCTCAAAACGCTAATGATCCAAGTGAGTATATTGTACAGTCGAACCTCCGTGCGTGACTACCTTTCGTAAGCGACCACCTGCAAAAACTTTCCCAGTGAGAGCCTTACATTTGGTACCTCTAGTAAACGACCACCTCCTGTGCGCGACGGCGACCACACTGTTTGGGTCTGACGGTTTAATGATTTCCATTGGTTTTAACCTCTTGCAAGCGACCACTTCATGGTCCTTCAAGCACAGTCTGATCTCTATTTTGGCAGTGTGTACTATGGTAATAGGATTATACGGAGAACTTTAGCAAAATATGGAACTACACACTTGCAATAACTTATCTTCCATGAAAAAAGTTGTGTTCGGACATCTTCACCTTAAGCGGCATTTTTTGTGCTCTCTTATGGGGGTTCGCATGTATTTTTATCGCGCTGAATATCATGACTACGCCCCTATTTTCTCCTGTCCGTCCACCTAATCAGCTGACATGGAGAAAGCAGAAACTAGTGTTTAACTACCAAACATCTGGCAACTTTTCTTGTTTAAGTTGTTTTTTTTGGCAATTTTCGTGATCCGCCTATCGTAATCAAAAACTCAATCACCCTAAGTCAGATTTTATTTCAGGTAATACCCTGTAAGTTTACGACATTGCATTCTTAAACCAGTGGGAAAATAGTGGGATTTAGGAAATTCGTTTTAATTAGTTTATTATGTCATCTAAAACTTTTAAAAACGCAAAGAACGTAGAAAAAAGAACATTGAGGGCCACACAAGTTCTCTGTTGATTAAGAGAACACAAGTTGACGTGTAAAATTACAATATGATTTTGTAGGATGTGGTTCTGTGGTAAACAACATCTTGAGAAGTCCTGAATTTCCAAGAAAATACCCAAATAACATGCACTGTGTGTACAATGTTTCCATTCCACGCGGAAAGGCGCTGAACATCAATTTTCTAATTTTTAGCCTGGAGTCAGGTGATAAATATGAAATATGCAGGTAAGGAATTTAGCAATAGAGAGATTTAGAGTCACCTTTACGGCAAACGGCAAGCGTAAGATTAAAGTTGAGAATATCTCAAAATAAAAAAATAGCAGGTAAAAAAACAGCTCAAGCAATTTTTATGGATAAAACTGGGCTAGAAATAAGGCAAAATCAGGCTTCTAAAAACCCAGGCTGGCAGTTGAGTATATCCCACCGGGAAAAACACCGGCCAATGAGAATAGCCCTCTCATTTCAAAATAAAGATAGACCTGGTTTTAGAAACTGATAACTGACGAAGAAGAAGGTAAAACACACTGATACTTCAAAATTCTTTTACGAATTAAAGAGTATCTGCCAGTAAATTAGCGGTCTGGTCAATATGGCGTGAAAAATAGATTTCGCTCATTTCTTGTGCGTTAAAAGACTTTCATGTACCTGCGCTTAACGGCCCCAATCCACTAGATTGTATTTTTAAAACTCTCGAGTTTTGAGACAGTTTTGGTTCATCCCATCCAACGCTCCCGTTGCCCGGCTTAATTCAAGGCTGAAAGTTAACAAAACTTTGAATGTTGATTTCGCAAGAAATAGTAATTATTAGATAAAAGAAATAACACAAAAAGCCATCATAATTCCTTTGACATAACACAGCGTTTTCTGCCAACATTAAGCACAATTTAACCCCATAGCAAGATTTTAGCGATCCCCTTCCCGCACTGATAGATCAAGTGGAGCCAAACCACCCCCAAATGGGTTTCCAAACTGTGTCGTTTGCTCTCGGATAAAAGAAAATGGAGTAGAGCAACATAGAAACCATGATATCTTGTGAAAGAATACTTCCGAAAAAAAATATTACTTCTACGATTTCTTCGATTCTTTCTTCTCCTAAAATACTGCCTAAACGGTGCATTCAGTAGTCATTGACCAGGTGACAGCTTTTATGGTATTTCTGTTGTTTCGGCACAGACGGCGCTCTCTCGAAATGTTCCTAGCGGCAGAGAGCGATGGGAGTCGGCTGTTTCGTAGCCTGTGAACAGCAGACATATTTCCGGTCGTATTTTTCGGAGGGAGAGAAGCGACGACCGGAAATACGTCTGCGGTTCGAAGGCTAGCTGTTTCGCAGCCTAAACAAAATTCAAACTATTATTTACAAAATCGAATGTTCTTTGCTGGTGCTTGTAGATAGACTCAAAAGGTGTAGAGACTTCTCAGTGGCTAAACCGAGATCTGACCAATGATATGGTTTTCGATCTGGAAAATGCCATAGATTTTTTAAAATCCAAATTAAGATTTCACGTCTCAAGGCTTTTATGTGAGCTGAGATGATTGAAACCCCTTTTACAGGCCTTTGGCATCTGTAAGTAGGTCGAAAGCAAGAGGACATAAAAGCCTCTTGTTGGACGTTAATTGGCATTTGTAGACGGCGGCAATTCGATTACTCGGTAGTGACGCAAGTGCAACATAACAAGAAAGAATTTGACGGGCGGCTTGATATTCCACAGAAACGTTTGGTGAGCCCTCAACTCCACCATAATGCACGACTCTCAATTAGTTGAGGCAGGAGCGAGAACATAAAAGGCTTTTATGTTCTTTTAGCGGTTAGGGTTATTTCTAAGAATTCAACTGCCCTTGAAAAGTAAAAAACATATTTTTTTCCCTTCTAGGTATGATTATTTGACGATTGTAGATGATGACAACAGAGCATTTGGTACATATTGTGGGATCAAACTTAGTGGAAAGGTAGTTTTGGTAACTGGAAACTACGCATTAATAACATTCCACTCTGATGATTCCAAACAATACATGGGATTCCAGCTCACGATGTTATTTACGGAAAATCAAAATGGTGTGTTCAAATACGAAGGGAGTCTTTCATAAGTATTCAATCAAAATAAAATATAATAATTAAAAAGTATATAAGTAAGTTCAGTACCTTTCAGGTTAGATATCAAAGTTGATGTATAGAAGTCAAGGTGAGGTGCGCATTTTTAAGAAAGCTGGTAATATAAACAAACAATATAACTAATATTGATTTAAAAAGTCAAAATTTGACATGATTTTAGCCTTAGGCTGACTAGGAACACCTACAATCTTTCATTCGGGATTTTGCTGTAGTGCAGTATTTCTTAACGATTTCACAATAATATTTTAAAATTGACTTTCTCCGAGGGAAAGTGAGAAAAATGTGCTTTCTAAATGAGGTCGTCCAAGAAGTACTTGACTACTTTCAACAAAATGACTAAAAACTAATTCGCTAAGAGTAGCCTGAAAAATATGTATTCGCTCTACACTCTTTCGGTTGAACATCAGTTTAAAGTTCGATGTTATGACATGCTGCTATATAGGATGGATATAACAATGGTGAAGAAATACGTAGCAAAACAGTACCCTGCCTCTGTAGACGATACTCTTGCCGTCCTATGATAACGACTGGTCACATGTGCTTCCTGAACACCTAGATCTCTGTTCTCCCACACCTTACGCTCCTTTATTGATCAACATTCTTTCCTGTCCTCAGTATACACGTACTAATGTTTCACTAGCTAATTTCTTAAAGAAGAAATAAATTCACCTCAGTCTTTAACCCTCGGACGTACACCCGTGGTACAAGGAGGTGTGGTTAACGTTGCAACCCCTCTGGAGTTTTTGCTGTCTTATATTATTCTACAGACACGCCAGGTCAAGCGTACCCGCATAGATTCCATTAAATGAATCGGTTTAATTGGCAAATGAATCCGTCAGTCGTTGCCGCAACCAGTATTTCAAATCCGGTCAGTGTAACACGTAGACTGTCGACTGCCGACTGCCGACTGCGGACTGCGGACTGCGGACTGCGGACTGCGGACTGCAGACTGAAAACCAGGGGTAAAATGCAGACTGACTGTAAAATGCAGACTGCAAACTGAGAGTAAAACGCAGGCTGGATGCAAAATGTAGACCGAGCATAACCTGTAGTCGCGGAAGGGTTTAAGGGGAAAAAAAAATCCCGCGAATACATGTAAACGATCTCTTACTTGACATCTGCTTTCATAAATCTATTCCTTTCTGGAACGTCGGCGACGACCCGAAAACATAAGCGCAATCTTGAACCTTTTTTCCGTCCGAGGGACCTCACGCTTCAACTTTAGACGCGAAGTTTTCGATGCACGCGACCGTGAATTGGAAGCTGCTGACCCAAAATATTGTACAGAAGGAATAATGACTTTAAAATGGGAGTAAATCATTCCAACAACAAGAAAGTTATTGAGCAGGAAATTTAATTGACCTTCTATGAAAGTATTACAAATCAAAGTACGCAGACTTAAGGACGGTTCCCACTAATAGGAAGTATTTTTTTCCCAGATAATGACTATGTGAGACAAGTAGATCATATCAGGGGCTATTGAAATCCAAAAAGAAACCTGGGAGTAACCACGCATTTTTCAGAGATAACTGCGCTTCAATATGGAGAAAAACGCTGAATAGGCATTTTTTAGAAAAATGAAAAAAAGTTATTTTTCCCCAAATTTCAGAGTGTACACGTGAACTGGCACAAATGCAATGATAGTTGCAACAAGGTTTCAAAATAAGCAACAAATGATAACATGACAACTGCTCTTTATACGTCTTTTTTTTTTAAATATCAGCACAACTGGGAAGTTATCAGCAGTTACCCTCTCCACCCGTTTGCCTCAAAATAGTGTAAACGCAGAAGCCCATCAAATGGAGCCTCCATCTCCATTAATTTCTTGAGTCAACCCTTTCCCGAGTAAATTTAACAATTATTCCACGAGGGCGCGTTGGATATGAGATGGTAGAGAGCCAACGAGGCGCGTAGTGCCGAGTTGACTATAATCATCTCATATGCAACAAGGGCGAGTGGAATAATTGTTTTATTAAAAACGCCCACAAAAACTCGTTGAATCTCCCCTACTAGAACAAACCGAAGAAGACAAGGGACTTCCGCTATTCACATGTCACACGTCTATCAAAACTGTCAACGCGCGAACGGACATGCCTGGACTGCATTAATGAAAAATCAAAACATTGCAGCAATGAACATTAATTTTTTAAAAACTCATGCGGATTCTAGGATTTTAAACAGCAGGACAGCTGAAAAAAACTTGGCAGATAGTGTGAAGGAAAATAATTTTTAAGTGACAGCCGTCGAAATTACTGTGAATTTGGATTTTCGGTGCAGTTACAAAAGTAAGAACAACGGAAAAAAACTATTACCTCGGTCGCTTGTTATGAAGTTGTTTGAAGCCACAAGCTGGTTTTGCTGAATGAGGAAAGAAGCTATACTGCCGCCTCGATTGCTCTAGTGAATGGCTGCATAGCCTGTATTTGTAGCTGGTTACTTGTGATTTATATTCTTGATGTCGGATAAACAAGCCGCAGTTATCTATCGGCGAGTGACTCGATCGGCGAATGACTTCGCGATCATGA
>CALNXI010001197.1:29395-108985 GCA_942486025.1 Porites evermanni
AATCTTACAATTAAAAACGTGCATAAACTAAATAACCGCATAAACTACGCTCGACTTCATTAAATTAGATATAAAAGACAAACGTCAAATGCAATAATTACTCAGGCTTACCATTCGAGATGCGCTGAAAACTATCAAGTAAGGCCAGAATCGCTTCAGACTTTTCAACCATCTTACGCATCAAGCAAGGTGGAAAACGAAAACGGTGCCATCCGAAATCGGATTTCCGACTTTGACAAGCGACGTATTTCTCAACCAAAAACTCAGTAAACAAACTAGCCATAAATAACAGAAGACTCTTGATAGCAGCTGAATTTCATTTTGTACATTCAGTGGAAAAAGACACCTAAAAACATCACAAGTTGACACAAAACTCTGTCTTCAGCAAAGTAAACAAGTTTCAAGATGCTGCATAAATTTTCCGCATAAATTCACCTGTCAAATTTTGACCAATCAGAGTATAAAAATTGGACGTAGAGCGTGGCCAACGCGTGACCTTGGTGAGAAAAGTCAAAAGCAACTGGCATGTCATCCCTGCCTGTAAAAACTGGCTGAATTTTCGCGTCCGAGGTCAGTTTGAAATCAACATTTTAATTGTGCCGCACATATAAAGCACAACATATTTCATATGAATTTAAAAAAATAAACTTGAGCCTGCGATCATTTGAAAACTAGTAACTTGTCAGCAGATAACTTCAAAAAGATATTCGACCTCGATGGGTCGACACCTGAGCCCGCGATACGGTTAGGTGATACTGGTCAGCGGATACCCTGTTTTGACAGCTGTCAATTGGTCACAACATTGATGTGCAATATATGTGTACAATATCAGTCTTCCTGTGCTCCCAAACTGGCTAGAAAGTGTGAGGATTAAACACTGGTTCTCCTGTGGTGCGGACGGACGGGCGGACGGGCGGGCGGTGTACGGTCACGTGATTACCAAATTTTCTGGGATGGGTAGATTTACTTACCCATGGTGCTCTGCAGGCGCGCTTCGCGCGCCAGAGCTCCGCTAGCAATTTGTAGCGGAGCACCATGGGTAAGAAAATTTGGTTATGACGTAGCGTACGCCCGCCCGCCCGCCCACCCGTACACACGCTTCATGTAAGCCGATGTCAAATGTCATAATAGATCTTGCACAACTAGAATAGCCTCTTAGCTATGTGAGCTATCCGTATGAGTACGATTAGATTGACAGCTGTCAAAATTAGGCATCCGCTGACAATTATCACATGACTATCTCGCGGGCTCAGGTGAAAAACCAGTCGTTTTGCCCCTACATATAAGCTGATATAATATGTCACACTTACCAATTCAAGATATATTGGCAAGCCAAATTAAGGTCAATTGACAGCTGTCAAAATGGGACATGTGCAGACCACTATCAGAAAACTAATAACGTGGGCTCAGGTTCGCTCAGGTACACGATATGGCATTTTCCACTACATGCCGGACGGATACGTCTTACTCACCCTCGTAGTCTGTTAATTCGAATATTCGCCATTCTAATGAAGGTTAATTGACAGCTGTCAATCTAGAATATACGCTGACCATCATCACCTGAGTGTATCGCGGGCTCATTTGTCTATCTATTGAGGTCACGTCGTGTTTAAAGTTTTGCGCTGATATTTTATTTGATCACGGGCTCAATTCGAAGTCCCATAGCTTAGAAAATCGATCCATCTTAGAAAATTCGGCAATCACGTGACCGTACACCGACCACCCGACCTTCCGTCCGTCCGCACCACAGGTATACCAATGTTTAATCTCACACTTTCTAGCTAGTTTGGGAGCCTGCAACCTGATATTGTACATCCATGTTTTGATTAATTGACAGCTGTCAAAATAGTGTTTCTGCTGACCAGTATCGCCTGACCCTATCGCGGGCTCAGGTATCGACCCACTGAGTTCGAGTGTTTTTTTAACGTATCCGCTGACAGGTTGCTACTTTTCAATTATCGCAGGCTCAAGTTCAATTTTTTTAAAAAGCATATGAAATAAGTCGAGTTCATGAGCCGCACTTTTAAAATGTTGATTTCGAACTGACCTCGGACGCGAAAATTCAACCGGCTTTTACATTTACATGCGGGGAAGGCAATCACTTTTGACTTTTCTCACTGTCACGCGTTGATCACGCTCTACGTCCAATTTTTATGTTCTGATTGGTCAAAATTTGACAGGTGAGTTCATGCGGAAAATTTATGCAGCGTCTGGAAACTTGCTTACTGATAGCTGGAGCTTACAGAGTTTTGTGTCATCTTGTGATGTTTTAAACTGGCTTTTTCTACTTGGTGTACAAAATGAAATACAGCTGCTATCAAGATTGTTCTGTAATTCGTGGCTGGTTTGTTTATTGCGCTTTTTGTTGACAAATGCACCGCTTGTCAAAGTCATTGGAAATCCGATTTCGGATGGCATCGTTTTCAAAAATGAGCTTACTCACTTGCCCTTGCTTGAAGCGTAAGAGGGTTGAAAATTCTGGAACACTTGATGACCTTCAGAAGCAGCATCTCGACTGGTAAGCCTGAGAAATTGTTGTCTTTGATGTGTTTTTTTTTTCGGTTTCCTGAAGTCGAGCGTATGGTTTATGCGGCTTAAGTTTATACACGAGCAATGATCTAACCTACAATAGTATCAGGTTTAAAAAGCCTTTAGACATTTTTTGACCGCAAATTCAAAGAAAATGTTCCGAAGATTATTTACTTATGATTTTGGCTGTAAACAGAAAGCTCTGAGCGATTTTCTTGCCTCGAGTTCATCTTGAAAAAGAGCAAACACCGGGAAGCCGGCTTAAAACATAAATAAGCTTATGCTTACCTGACTCATGATTTTCAAAGACACTTTACTCTCAATACTTCTCTTCGTGAATGAAAATTATTGTCTCTGTACATGTTTCACCGAATTATATTTATTTTATTGATTGTTAGTAGTCCCTCTCGCAATTTTTATCGCTGCACCGGTTGTATCCAGTCGAACATAAACATCTCATGCAGGAATACTCAAAACGCCGCGCGTAAATATCACTCGCTTTTAAAGATTACACATAACAAAACCATACGCAGTTTAATAAATAAAGGGAAATAAAACCTAAACATAACAATTTATCTATCATGTTGAAGCGTAAATGGTAACTCTATTAATCGCACTGCAAGTTTGGTGCCTGTCAAAAGTGAGCCCCGTCCGGCTGGCCGAAAAGTGATTTTGGGAATTTTTTTATCGTTTTCATTAAAAACCCATATTACCCTGCATATCACATAGGACCAGATTTTTCTAACTGAAAGTCCTGGCATTATAGAATTCTCTTCATGAAAACATTTTATAATTCAATGCCATAATTTGTTGTGCAAAGGAAGCGCGTGCTTTGATCGTCGTGGATATTCTCTATTTTCCAATTGCCCATAATACACTCTGTTTGCCCCCCAAATTCTGCATAAACCATTGTTTTTAAATGCTCCTGGGAGTATTGCATTTTCCCAAGAGCATTTTAAGACAATAAGTTGTGCAAAATTTGGGGGGAAAACAGAGCGTATTATAGGCAATAGGAAAATAGTCAATTGAATGAGTGCAAATTCTCTTGCAAAATTGTGAAAAACTGCAGAATTATAGGTTTAAATAGGGCAAAAAAGCACAAATTCTGTCCGAGGTCTGTATGATAAAAACAAGGGCCTCAATAGTACTGTTTACCTGGGACGTGATGAGAAAAAGTATGTTTAAAAGGCTGGTTTACACGCCACCAGATTCGTCGCCAAGATTTACTAGTAAACTAAACTTGTCGAACACAAAAAATCCGGCCTGATTTTTTATTTCGGCCTCTCTTTTAGACAGAGGAATGCAACGTGTAAATTGGCTGCCACCGAGGACTATCGTGGCGCGTGTGTTTCTTAAAATTATATTTCGGGGTTGTCCAATTATCCATAGTCTCTCAAACGGAGCAATGTTGGAGAGAGTGGTGAATGCCACATTATGATGCAACAGCTAATACATATACAATACACGAATAGGCCAGGCCTAATCTACTGTGATCGAGCATGATTGCTATTTTTGGGTGTACAAATAAGACTATTTAATAACTCGATGTAAAAGCTGTTTCACTCTAGGATTGTGAAATTCTTTTTCTCTAAAATCACTTAGCCTTTACCTCAAACGTCAAATGAATGTCCCCTGATCTGTGGATTACAAGTTTATTGTTTGATTTAAATTATGAATTTATAAACGGGAGCTTCGCTTTTAGCCCTGGCTAAATCTATATATTATCGCAATATTGTGAAATACTGCATTCTGTTGTCCGAGGTCTGTATGATAAAAACAGTGCCTCATAGTACTGTTTCACCTCAGATGTGGGAGCCTCGCTTTTAGCCCTGGCTAAATCTATATATTATGACATAAATGATCTGCATAGACTCAAGTTCCATACATGAGCTCTCTTTTAAAAAAGCTGAATAGTGTGAAAGTAGTTGTACCGAATGCGTTTATGTACTCTCATATATACACTGGGCTATAATGATCATTTTATATATTTCGTCTTGATTTTTTTTTTACTGTGTCATGATCATTCACTATTTTTCGTTTCTGAATGTTAATTTTAGACTAAACAGTGTCTGTTAAACCTAACAAAGTCTTAGAATGGAAATACTTTATTTTACCTTCCATCTTTAGTTTGTAAACAGCCAAACGGCAGCTATGTCTAAATGTCCAGATTATGTGTGGCGTGAAATTGAACCAAGAAATACTATCTACACGACAAGCTCCCCAATGAGTCAATAATTTCAATGCTTATAATGCCAAAATGCTTAAATAACAATTATAATAGTAAAAAGCATAACAATTTTTTTCGATTTTTTCCACGTTGAAAGCGTTTCCTTTGCGGTCCGCAACTATTTGTAAAGCTGCGACAGCAATCCAAGCAATCTTGTGATAGTTTTTTTCTTGTCTGTTTAACAAATAAAAGCCTCAGACTCTCAATAAAAGGGACATCTGTATGTACTTGAACGCTCTAAATCTATCTTCTAGTGAATAATTTCATAAAATCTTACAAAATTAAAGAAATATTCGGGAAAGTGTTTATAGCCGTTTAGCCGATAAAACCCGAAGGACGCGAGTGAAAGGTAAGCTTGCAGTTTCTCGATTAAGCGGAGGACTGAGAGCTATTTTCCTTCTGATTTACTGATCCTTGCCTATAAAGTGATATTTTAGGCACCGCAGAAATACGTTTTTGAAGGCGCGATACAGTATTTTGCTGGTCAGCGTCATCGCCTTTTAAAATTCAAAACACCGGTAACTTTAAATTGGCTTTCAACGCGACCCGGTAGGTGATAAAAAACCCCAAAACCTAAAGCGAAAACTGAAAACTTAATCTTTAAACTTCGCCTCTCTTTTCCTTCTTCCTTTTCACAAATTATATATTGCGCCAAAGACAAACTGTGCTTGCACAGCGAGTGAATTTTTTGCAAGTATGCGGCGCAGTCTTCGTGACATGGTGATCGATGTTGCGCCGATGTTGTGTGCAAAGGCCAAAAACAGGCACCTTTTCGAGGGCTATAGCGGTCCCCTAAGACAAACCAACCTTCAAGTATGCAGAGCTGGTGACCTGGAGCCGTTTGAAATGGTTTACCAGCGCCACTTCGATTCGATACGAAGACAAGACGACCGCAGGTGTTCCTGCCCTTCAACTTGTTGACACACTGCGAAGTTGCACGTTCGTACCATCCCGTCCAAGTTATTTCAAACACTATTTGAAGCTGGTGCTTTGCTACCGAAATACCCGTTGGTGTAATAAGTGCTGAATTGAAGCGGCAAAGATGTTAAACAACTGGCCAAAGTGAGGAAAAAACCGAATAGATTGTGACAAAAAAGCGTAAACAAGATCACACGGAGGTAAGTTTTCGTGACCACTTTCGGTCATTTCGTCCCATGGTCAGATCGTTCCAATCAATAGGAAGATCGTTCCACAAAATAGTCAGTTCGTTCCACAAAATAGTCAGTTCGTTCCACATATGTGATATCTATTTTCTAAATGTGTAAATGTGATCTGATTTGTTTGATGCTGTACTGAGTGAAGGAAATCTCTCATGAAACCCTAATTCTGGTTAATGTATAAGTGATAAGTATTTCACTGCGTTATTTATTTACTTACCAGGAAATCCTTTTCTCCATAATATTGATAATACAAAGTTTGAAAATTATTTATCGACTTTTTTTGAAATTATTAATGCGTTATCAAAAATTGAAATAATTATTATTCATTGTTATGAATGCAGTAAACATTATAAGTGAGCGTGTAAATATTTCTTTTTGACACAAGTTAATGGTCTGGGGCAGGATTATTCACATAAATTACCAATAATATAAGTTGTTAGTTTTGTGAGAACCAAGGGCGTTTTGGTGCAGAAAAATTAAATGTTTGCTTTCTGTAATTTCCATTAATGCTGTCCACTCGTTTGTGCCTGAATTGATGTGGAGAAGGCTGATGGTCCTCTGGTTATGAATACGGTGGCAACCAAGAGATTTGTTTGGAGTGAATGTTTTATCAAAAATAACATGATGCTGAACTTGCAAAAAAAACACAAAAAACACAAAATGAATAAAAGTAAAGGTGGTAAAGAAGCATAGTACATGAACATCTGAAGGAGGAAACAAAGTTAACTGTGCATGTGAAACAAACCAGTTATTATACACCACGAGCCACAAACAGCAGTATGTGGAAAAATATCCTCACATAATTAGAAATTTCCTGACATACTGGTTTAAAGATTGGGCAAAGAATCAGAGTAGTATATTATGAAATTCTGCATACAACTTTATTGTCCTACACAGTCGTTCTAAAATCTAGCTTAAATTATTCAAGTATAATCCTCAGGCTTCTGCAGGAGAAAACACACTTATACATGTGGAACCAACCAAAGTGCCAGAGCCAGAGCTAGAGCCACAAACAGTGGTATGAGGAAAGTTATCCTCACATGATTAATACATTTCCTGACATACTGGTTTAAAGATCAGGCTACTTACATGTATTACAAACACAATGCAACATGCAACTCTTGACACGTTCCACTTGTGTCCCATCAGCAGAGTTCAAACTACTGGATGATCAAAGAGGGCCAGTTTGGTTCCATGCTGTTAAAACACCTGTAATTTACACTCCTTTAAAATTTCCATGTATTTTCTGCATTGCTCAGTATTATTAAGGGAATAATAATAAACTACATGTACCATGTTTTGTAACATGTAGTTAAGCATGTATGCTACTTATGTCTTTCCCTTGTTTATATTACTAAAAACTGGGATACTGCATTGGTTGACCTCTGTTTTCTTGGCAATTAAGACACAGATGCCATATGGGTGGAAATGGCTATGGGAAACGCCCATAGCCGCTTTAATAATATTGTAATAAACAGAATCATGTAACTTGTGTACTAGAAAAGTTTATGAAGAGTACTTTCACCACATTGGCTACATAAAAATATTCAGCCCAGTAAAGGTGAGGGCACAAAAGGCCAAATAAAAGGACAAGAGGACAAGGCCAGGGGAGGAAGTTCAAAAAAGGTTTGACATCCTTTCACATTGAAGTTGCAAGGCAGAATGACACATAACTTCACATACCCATGTGATCAACAATGCGCTGTATGGGGGGGGGGGGGGTGGTGGGGGGCGAAAAAAGTCACACCCCCTAACACTCGCCCATTCCTTATTTAACATAATAATAATTAATATCAAACCAAAATTTTTTTTCCACAATATTTACCTGTAAATGTAATAAAAATATCTTTTTTAAACAATTATATTTAAGGGGGGGGGGGGGGGGGGGGGGGTCGAGGGGGGCATACAAAGGATTGCCCCCTACCACTCACCCCGTCCTGAATTGATAATAACTTAATCATGTGCAAACTCATATTATTGTTTAACACTACTTCCCTGGAAAAGACATAAAAATTCCATTTGTAAACATATTTCATTTAAAAGCCACAACTCTAATGGGCCGTCAATTCATGTAACAGAACTAACATTCAAACAACAAGTTGATGATTTACGCAAAGTCATAAGTTAATATGGACAAAACGAAAAGCCTGACTGGAAGTTTATTGAAACAGAAGAAAAATAAAAATAAATAAAAGTAATATGTTTATTTCTTATATACATCCATTCTCTCTTTTCAATTTGTGAAATTCTTTTTCCATCTACTGCTGCTCATAAAGGTGCGGATATGCTCTCCACTTTCTATCTGTGAGGCAAAATAAAAAATAATAAACTTTAGGTCGATAAATATAGTTAAAAAATAAAAAAAGTTAAAACGGATAAATCGCTAACATCTAATAACCTCCTGTACAAGACCATTAACCCAACCCCATTCTATTAAAAGTAAAAGCAAAATTTTTGTATATGCAAGACCATTTGCCTAACCTCATTCTAAAAAAGAGCAAACAAGGCATAAACCATCCAAAAGCTTTGAATTGGGAGAGTCATAGTAAATTCTGGGTGTAATTGGAAGTACAAGCAGGATGGAAGCACAGTGATAAAGAAATTATCGATTTTTCAAGGTAAAATTAACATTGAACAATAGATATGGATTGCTAGCTGCCAACTAATTAAATAAGGTGCTTCCATGTTCCATGAGGAAGAAATGGTTTCATTATTAATAAGCTGATCACAGGACAACGTTGGCATGAATAACAAACAATTAAAATGGACTGGTCTAATTTTTGAATGACTACTGTATGGTAAAACCCTTCCTTTCCTCCCCCCTCCCTCCCCCCCTCCTTACCAAGGGAAATAAACACCACTGTCACTACCCTTAGAAATAAAAATAGAACCTGGAACCCTAAGCTACTGGCTTGATCATTGAACTGATGTGTGGTCATTGAATCGATGTGTAGTCATTTTTTCGTTCTTAACATGCCCAGTTATGTTTACTGAACTCATGTTGTGGTTAATGAACTGTTTGTCTTTATTGAACCATGAAAAAAAGAAGTTGATGGCTAAACCAAGTCGACAAAGGCACGGTTATGAAACTGCAGATTTTTTAAGTTTATCAAAGCTTACAACTAACTTACGACAAAATATCAGGGTTGTTTGTAAGATGATGATGTAAACGGCAGCTGAGCTAAATAAGCTTAGCGCCTTAAATAAACTTATTTATAAATTCTCTATAAGTGGCTTACCTCTATCGCATATTATGAACGCAATGCTACGCTTAAAAACCTTGCCAGTGTTCAAAATCTTTTGGTTTTCTGGCTCTCTATCAGGGTAGCTTCTGGTGCATTTTTCGGAAGGCAATTCAAACTGACTCGACGCAACGCTACACGAAGTTAAGCTTACTTCGCGTCAACTGTATTTACTGGTCCTTTAGCTCTGTTCACGATCTATTAAAGAAAGCTAGTCTCAAAAAAGCGAAGACTGCCCGTTAAACTCCACGATGAAACCGACCTCAACGTTCATAAACACATGAATTTTCGACTGTTTCAGTCGCAGATTCGACAAAGTCGTATTTAATTTGAAATTGCCGTATTTAGCTGATTCAAACGTCCAATCTCAAAGCAGTTACCTCTCGAATTAAATTAGGCACGTGAAAATCGACGATTGAGCTGAGTAATTATAACAGTGTCCAGTATTACTAAAAATGCCGGTAGATACGCTATGATACATACCGCATTTTTTATGTTCCTGCAAACTTTGCTTTCAATTTTTCACATTATGTTACTAGTTATATGCACCACACAGGTAAAAAGGAGAGTAAAAAAGAGATTAAAAAAAAACGGGAAAAAAAATTAAGGTTACCAAAAATTTGCTTTAAGGTGATTCGAACCCGGACCCTCAGAATCAGTTAACGCTTCTATCCACTGGACCATTTTGGTAGCTGTAAACAATCCGAGTTTGAAGGAGGTATATATTCCTTCTCTATGGTGATTGACAGTTTTCAAGCATGACTTTTTCGTTTTTTGTAAGACGTCTTATCATCGGTCGGGGAAAACATTAACACAACATTGTTCATCATTATTTCCATTGTTTTAGGTTAGGATAGCAAAACATTTGGCTTTTAGAGTTAGAAGAGCTGCTACATGACCTCTCTCTCCGAAATAAAGAAAAACAATATGGCTGCCAAATACATCCTTTTAGTTTTTAAAGTTCTCCTTCGTTAACAAACGTTGAACATTTATTTCGGCAAACAAAGAAATAGTAGGTCTCCTTTTCGATTTTAACTTGCAACATCGTTCAATTTGCGCAACTTTTAAACTTCTGGCTCAGTTTTCCTTTGGTTCTGTTTTGCAAATGGAATAATAATTACTCAGAGACAATATAGTGTACAGAATTGTTGAGAAAAACAGCAAAAACTTGCCACTTTATGACAAAAAAGGTACTTTTAAAACAAAGTAAAACATGTCATGTCATGTCATGTCATGTCATGTCCCTCTTTTGGTCATGAAAAAGATTATCAGGTAGAACATTACTTCCGACATAAAACGGTTAAAACGAACGATAAAATCCGACGTTTGGGAGTAGTCATGACTCCATTTTCAAGGAAAAATGTTTTTAATCAGGCTTACTTTCCCCCAAATTTACTCTGCCGTGTGATAAAAGGTTGACTCTCTACAGCCCTCGGCCTAGTCTCCCGACTTTTTCGCTCATGTTCATTAAATGCCGGACGTCAACTGGTTATTTTTGAATGCCCCACACAACTAAAACCTCAAATATGCTATTTGTTTTTAACTCGTGAATGAAATCTTGTCACGTGACTGATGAAGTCATTACCTTAGATGTGACATGGGAAGATATTTTATGGCAAATGTTATCTTGTTGTGGTCTGACGGTCTTCTGGACATATAAAATTGTCAAAGTTATAAAGCTTTCTAAAAAATTGCCTCAAAGGATTCTGGGAGATTTTTTATGATAATTATAATTCACTTTTATAATTATTATACATTTTTTTTCTCAGATACCTCGAATAATTTGACAGCGTCCATGGAAAATAACCACTCGAAACAAGGTATCGTTAACTTCTCAAGTAGATTAAGGCCTGGTCCTTTACCGATTTTTCAACATTTTAAAGGCAGTTTTAAAGGCAGGTAGTCTGAATTTAAAGTATTTCAAGATATATCTATTGGCTATTTCCAGATATCGAAGGCTTTTTGTGCCGTCGTTGATATCTATTTATTTTATGTATTGATTGATTTATTTTACCTTTTTTAGAAATGTGTGATCATTGGAGCCAAGAAGGCCTCTGTTTTAGTCTTGGTGTAGGATACTTCCTCGCTATAGGAATACATTGGGTAACTATAACTTTGCACAAGCTTGGCAACACTGGCAGGTTTTATGTGAACATATCGTGGATTCCTCCACCAGGTAGGTTAATACGATACATGTAATATTGTTTTAAAGGCCTTCCCGTCAAAGTCTTAGCTTAGCTTTACAGGCCGTCTCCTCTATCTGCGGAAATTTCTTTTATATTTACCCCCGAAATTGATTATATTAGATCACCGGTTATTTTGCGAAGAGGGGCAAATTGAATCAACATTGCTTCTCAACATTTGTACACAAGAGCAAAGTTAAGTCAACGCAGTATCGTCAACAACTTACTCGTACATTTTGTCGGTGTCAAAAAACAAAAAGAAATAGAAACAAAGCACATGAAAGGCATAAACTCTAGATTGAGGTTGTCATTTCCGTTGCACATTGCTCTAACTGATAAAAGAGAAAGAAAGGATAGGCAATAGGGGTGATCAGCAACGTAAGCTTACAATTGTACACAATGCAAGTAACGTGTGAAACAGCCAGACATGATTACTATGTGTCTGGAAAATAACTGTTTTGTTACCCTGTACTAGAATCGGTGAAATGGACTGGATACAAGTTGGTTTATGCTAAGGGGTACGACTACGATTACTTTTGTTGCCGAAACCTGGACAAGGTAGGTCTTCTTGAACATTTTACTACTGTTAGACTGAATACCTACCTTAAGAAAGTCTGTCCTCGGTATTAATTGCTTTTTGGATAATAATTACCACTGCTCAATGCTCTTTATGAGTAGATTAAAAATGCTTTTTTATGTTTTGTTTTGTTTTGTTTTGTTTTTTTTTTTTGCAATGGCTAGACAACATGAGACTGGACCAAAAGTAAATACAGTCAAACCTTCCGTAAGCGACAGCCCCAAAATGCGAAGAGTTAGCTGTTGCGCTTACGGGAGGCGGTCGCTTAAGAGAGTCAAACTGTAGCCTGGACTTGGACACATCTACTTTTTGGAGAGAATGTATTAATTATACACAGCATATAATTTTTAAGTAGCAATATAGGTACATTCATGTTGTTTCTAAAGGTCGTTCTCATACTCTTAATAGCGTAGTGCATACAACGAACACAAAGATCAGTTCATCCAAAAAAAGTGGTCACGGTCGCTTATGAGAGGTGGTCGGGAAATTTTAGTGTTTTAGATAAGTATAGGTATACAAGAAAAGAAACTAACACAACATTTAAATCTCATTACTTTTCTTTAGACCATTAGAAATGTGATAGTAGACAACTCTTCATTCGGTCTTGTGGGAGGTTACATTTATGCCAAGGTATGCGGAACAATACTCGATAGATACAATTTCGTTTCTTTTTTTATCTTTCTTTGTTCTCCTCATCTTCTTTAATTAAATTATTATTTATTAATTTTGTTTAAATTTGGTTTATTATTAATTTTTGCTTAGAATTAGCCTCACAGGTTAAATGGTCCCTCTCCTTCCGTTTAAAGTGCTAAAGCATACAAGCTGCCTAATTTGAACAAAAAAGGCCGAGTTCAAAAGCATTGACTTCCTTCTTGTTTACACAGGTGCTCTCTCTCCCACTTATAGACAGTGATAAACCTACGCTGTTTAAATGTAAGTTTTACTATCCTTTGTTGCTGCCCTTTGTGTCATGACAAAGCGTTTCCGCTGTGACACAAAGCTTATACATGAGTATGGAGAACAGCTTACCCTGAGGTTAAGAAAGATTTACAAGTAACACGCAAGGAAGGCAGGATCTATGCTGATAATAATTAAGATGATGACAGATTATGACGGAGATCACATAATGGTGATGGCGAGAGCGATGGTTCTTGTAAAGGAACATACAATTAACTAAAACACCGGTTTGAAACTTCACGGAGTCAAATTACTGAACAAATGTTCTAAAATTTGCATCATTTTAAATTTGGACTCGTTGAAGTGCTTCTTGGGACCACTTACTTACTACCCGACGTCAGATAAAGGCTTTTATATATCTATATCCATATGTATATCTTTGTGGATGTCATACAACGTGCCTGTACTGAGTCCATAGACAGCCAAGTCTAAGGAGCAACTACTCATCCTCCCCACCCATGAAGCCTATTGCTAGTCAATCACTTCCCCCAAGCTCTGCTAGTAGTGTTATGATTATGAGTCACAGCATTGATTTGGCTGAGCTAGCCCACAGGAAAAATTTCTTCACTTTAAATTGCTTTCTGACTTAAAACTATAATCAAAGTGACAAAGTCTCCCTAACCCCCTGGTTTTGGCACAAGCTAGCCTCAAATTGTAAGGATAGAGAGACACTAAAGAGCTGATTTTTTTTGCGGTGGTGTCTTTACTCTTGCGCAAAATTCTATTACGTATATGACGTGGGTATGTCATCAATTAATTTATTAATGATCAGCTGTTTGGCGTTTTTGTGTTTAACGCAGAAAACTATAAATCTTATTGTCTTTCCAACCCTACATTTTGAGGCTTGCTTGTGCTGCTTGTTTCTTTCTACAAACTTGCTTGCCAATAAAGAATTGTTTGTTTCATTTAATGACTGTTCCCCCGCAAGTTGTTGAGATTCCCCCGCAAAAAAGGCCTAAAACATCCGTATCCCATTACTAGCAAAAGCAAATGAAAACAAAAATAAAAACAAACACAAACACTAAACATGGAAAGATAAAGAAATAGATACATATTTTGGAATTTTCAAATATTTTCTTGGCTTGTGAATTCCGGAAAGCTGATCGCGTATAAACTGACAACCTTCCATCCCTGCAGAAAATTTATAATTTTATATGTATATCTAGCTGGATTTTTTATTTTTGTGTCCACCGGTTTTTTATTTATTTATTTTATTATTATTTTTTTGCGGCCAAAGTAGCCATAATTATAAAATCTATTAGACTGCAACCATCACTTTTTTCTTTTCTCCTCCATTCTTCCTCTTCGCTCTTTCTATTTCTCCTTTCCTTTTTCTTCGTTGGTGTGATTGCGGAGCCTATCGGTTCGAAGAAATCTACTTTTTGACGCCTTTTCACTCAAATGACGCAAATTCGCTGGGTTGGTTTTCAAAAAATCGGCTATATATATATATATATATATATATATACTTGTATTCTGGGTAGAACGTATTTCGTAGAGCGCTCAATTCATTTAATTGAAGAGCATTGACTATTAAATTAGTGTCCTCAAGTCCGAAGTCCTCATTAGTAACTAGCAAATAACGCTGTCACGACAAAGCATAGGTCCGAAAATTGTAGGACCACACTCATCAGGCAACTTCAACGATTGACCGTTAAAATTAAAAGCAGTCAGTAAAATATAGGGATGCGTTAAGAGATAGTATCTAGGTAACAGATGGATTGTGACTTAGTTACGTTACTCTAGAGTTCTGAAGTACATATCTGCTTCTGTGGGGGCATGAACTCGCTAGTTCGTTTCGCCTGTTTAGGTTACAAAGCTCTTTTTTACAAATGATGATGAAATTTTCATAAAGACAAAGATTACATTTTTTGCTAATGTTGCTATAGGCTTTACGTTTCTTTAAAACTTTCCATTTTATCTGGAAAGGTTTGTTAGAGTCTTGTAAAGTCCAAATATATAATAGAGAGGAGAGGTTTGACGTCAGGTTACCACGGTAACAAACAATAGAATCTTAAGCAACAACGACGGCGAAACCAACGAGAACGGGAAAAAAAACAATAGGATTAGATTAGCAAAACAACAACTCTGCACGTACATCACAGTTTTTTTTGTTACATTTTTTTAGTCGCCGTTGCACGACTGCTACATGAAACTTCCTAGCTTCGTGCCCCGCTTTATATAGTAGGTGAACACAACACAAGAATTGTGTTTTCCGTTTTCAAAACTTAGATACGGTCCTTTCGAACTCAACCCCAGAAAATATTTCGCCAACATTTGACAAATTAAATGAAATTGAATAAGATCGATAAACTTTGAACCAGTGCGAGTTCACGTTTTCGGTTTGTTGTCATCCAGAAATTTTGCTACCATGGCAACGTGATGACTTCTCCTTTCTATTTTTAACACGTTCTAAAGCAAAACGAGATATATATTCTAAAACGAGAAATTTTGACTAAAATTCTAAGTTTTTAGGATCTTTGTCAACCGATGAGCAATAAATTTGGCAAAAACCATCCAACTTTACGTAAAAACCAAACCCAAAGAGCTACTTAAAACACGTTCTGCGTTAAATCTGTCCAAACTTTTGCATTTGCGTCCATGCAACGAAACTTCTGGCTGAAGATCCGGAAAAAATATCTGAGAACTTGTAGCAGTTTTCCTTATTGAGTATATTATTTATGCAAAGACCTATACAAAACGTTTTCATGTGTAAGAACTCAGAAAAGAAGTTGAATTTTTTTAATTCATTTAACTTTTTTACGTCTTAAATTTACTGAAAAAAGTTTATCAAAAAGCATCATCAGCTACCGTCGATCCTAAGAGTAACTAGTAAAGAAAATGTCAATAATACTTTACTGTAGAAGCCTGATGTCAGTGGAAATTTCAGCCTTCATTTTGTTGTGAATCACAAAGGGTTGGGATAAATTTTTGTCGACATTCCCTCCAAGACCGCAAAATGCCGTTGGAAATTTCCATCGACGTTACCGTGCCAGAAGCTGATGATTTGTTCCTTGTATTGTTCTCCTAGTTAAGAGGATTCTTTGGACTGACAAGTCAACTGGTAACGTATCATCCTACGTATTAAAACTTGTCATCTATTTTATATCACTTTCGGTGGCTGTTTATGTCTGCTCTATTTTTATGTAACAGAACAGCAAAACGTTAGTACATTAATTAAAAGTTCATTTTCGAAGAAAATGATAGTAAAAATTATCACTATTAACTATATTGTCAAAGTTTCTTTTTTCTTCATTAGAAAAATTTTCATGACGTTTGTTTTTTTCACATTTTACATCCACCACCGCCAAAGGAAAACAAAAGCAACAAATTAAACACAAGAAAAAGAAAGCAACAACAACAAGTTCGATTAATTTTACAGGTATTCCTTCTGCATATTTCTCTTTAGACCGTCCTGAGGTCTTAAGAAATGATAAAACTCCTCAACGGATTTCAACCTTGCATATGATCCACCGGTTAATTATTCAAGGAGTCAGCTTTTAAACTTGAGAACGAAATACTCAATTCCTGATGACCTCTTTTACTTTCTGAAAGACAGTCAGATATCGCGAACACGAGGAATACGTGCAGGATTATCTCTACGATATGAACATCGACAAATTTCAGACCTTCGGTGACGTAATGAAGTTATAAAGTTTAAGCGTAATTCATGGAAAGGTGTAAACCTGAATAGCTTATATTACGTCAGGCAACGTGAACAGTTTCCGCTAAGGCCCACTCAACCTGGCTTTAGAGGGAGAATACATGGGGACAAGAGGGGTGCGGGAAGCAAGAGAGAGAAAAGGGTGAGAGGCAAAATAAATAGAGGGAAATTACTCAACAATGCTTAATACTTGGTAATGGAAAAAGAGCTAAAGGGAGAAGCCAAGAAAAAAAGGGGCTTTAGAAAAAAAGCTTTTGAGATTTATTCAACGATTTATTCAACTTTAATACTTAGTTAATATTAATAATTTATCTTCTCAAAAAACATGAATGGTGCAATGAAAGATGATGAAGTAACCAGGCAAGCTCGTAACTTTTAGAAGAAGAAGAAGAAGAAGAGAAACCGCCACTAGCTGTTGGGTTTTCTAACAACGCAGACGAGACGCGATAATTTTTCTGAGAGGTCCGACAATAAAAGAACGGAAATGATAATACCAACGAGGCGACATGTCACGTTAAGTGTCCTAAAAGAGTCTTAAAAGCGAATCTCATAGCAAGAGAATGTGATAACTAGACAAAAAGAGTTCTTGACGACTTGAAAATGCCTATACTGGAAGAAATCTTCACAACCGTTGCCATCGTGTGTCATTGCTACGATAGACTCGCAGTTTTCAAAATGTTTTCGCGAGTATTCTGCTTTGAGCAAGTGGATGCCTTGATAGACTTTTGGGATGAATTGTATAGTAGTGAGATCAGTAAAGATGAAAATAGGGGGCAGAGACTAAAAGAACCGTTTGTGACTACGAAAATGCTTAAGCTGACACAAATCCTCGAACATTTAGCGGTACGAGGCAAGTTTGTCGTTTTTGTTTGTTTGTTGTTTTTTTTCGTCTTTTTTGTTCATTGTCTAAAACAAACCGATTCCATGTTGCAGTGGGTCTGTTCGTCAGTAATAGATCACAGAGGACGTCAAAATGTGGTTAAAAAAACATCAGTGATTCTCTCGTCTACAGCTCGTGTGCCACTTCGCTGTTTTTACCACTGTGATCTATTACTGAACAGACGCATGGCAACAGAGTATTACAAAGTGCGATGATTACAAATTTGCTACAGTACGCACCCTCAGCTCCTTCATGCCTGATGTTATATTCTGTTAAAGAACGCGAAAACACAATTTAGAACGTGAAAAAGGAAGTTGGAAAAATAAGGATAAAATGAATTTTCATCACCGAAATTGGAATAGTTGCAGAACTGAAGGTATTAGGTCAGTAATCAGCATTCCAAACAGGAACAGCCCCGTTCAAACAAGTTTAATTGTAATGTTTAATAGTGCTACTATAATGGAAATTGTACCTTTTTCTAAGATTATCTTAACAAAGGAAATTATTACAAGACTCTCATATGTTGCCTTAACCACAGGTGGCCTAGACGCAGTATGTGTCACTGAATGAATATATTTTAAAATATCCACATGGACAAATTAATGCGATGAGTCGTCGAAACTCCCATGGACTAAAATAGTCTAAAAGTCAAAATATAACAAAACAAAGCTAAGATACCTTCAACTGAACGTATCCTTGTCTTTCCTGGCTGGTTTAAGTGGCATTTTGTTGAGTTTTGAAATTGTAGGTACTATCCACTAAAGAAGAATTAAAGGCTGGCTACAAAACAAACAGACCATCTCCACGCACCTTCACACGAAGCGCTATAAATTCGAGAATAATCGACGAATCCGCTCCAAATAACCATCGGCTAATCTGCAGGTAACGTGTGCTCCTGCTTCTGGCTCGCTTGCTCCACAAAACCCATCACAACTGCACAATAATTGCTCGCTCATCAACAACCACTGTTGACCTTTACGCTTCGATATGACCGCAAACGACCAGGTTTAATACGCGACGTGAATATTCAAGCTTAGCGACCGCGTTCGCGCAACAATGCAGCACTTGCTATGGGAGGGATGGTACTATTGCTTCCAGGTCAATCGACTGACCGAAGGTTCGCTGCGTTAGTTTTGACCAGAAAACAAAAGGCGATCGCGGGACCGTCCGTAAGTTTTCAACAGGGCAGCCCTGGTTTTCATGTTCGAATTCTTCTAACGTTCGCTGTCTCAGCTGCTGTCACATTGTTCGTCCAGCCGCTTGCATAGGTTCTTGACTCTACCAGACTTATTTGCTTAGATTAACAACGTCTTACTCCATAATATGTTGTCCAAACTGGTGAAGGAGGACGAGAATTTTCCGCCCAGGAAAAAGGCAAAATCTGGCCCCCGCTATGCAGCTGAATAGAAGATACAGCTGAAGATATCGTAAGGTAAAATTTATGTGCGCGATATCTTTTTTTATTATTATTATTATTCTCAAAACTCAGGGGCACCCAACGATGATTTCCCCCTAAATGCATCGAAAACACATTTAAGGCTGTCCAGGGTACTTTTGATCGAAAAATGTATTCTAAACAGCGCTTACATAAATTTAGTCAGGAGGGCTAAAAGCGAAGCTAATGATTTATAGTTTGCTCATACTAAATATAAAATATATCGTGTAATGCTAAGCGGAGAAGGCAACGAGACAGGGCCACCCAACGACTGTTTCCTCAAATACTTTCAATTGAAAACACTTCTGTAGCTATTCATAAAGTACTTTTAGCTCTATAGAAATGCATTCTAAGTGGCGCTATAAAATTTGCATCTCAGTGTTCGGCCATTCTAGAGGAACTTGAGTCTTTTCGAAATTACGAGGAATTCAGAATTATTTTCCCGAAAATTTTAGATGCAATTTAACGTATTACGAAGGAGATAATTTTTCAGATACCTTCTTTCATCACATTTTTGAATCCGAAAATTTTAGGATTCCATTTTACTCTCTAAGAAAAATAGCCTAACCCGGTGAGTGAAATGTGAAAAATTAAAAGTTGGATGCCCTTGACCAGAACTGTGAAAAACAACAATAGGTCTAATTGCAGCACACTTTCTTGTACATTTCCTTGCCGTTGATTTGCATGACTGCAACGTGAAACGTCCAGAAAACTTCCTGGTTTTCACTTTTTATGGAGAAAATGTGGTACATGTTCTTGTTCACTTTTTCCACTGCCGCTCATTTTTTTTAGCTCCGCTATAAGATTCGTATCTGTTCGGTGCTCCTTGGGCAAATTGGATCTTTTTAAAAATTACAAGGGCTTCAATATTATTTTCCCGATTGATTGACCTGGAAGCAATAGTACCATCCCTCCCATAGCAAGTGCTGCATTGTTGCGCGAACGCGGTCGCTAAGCTTGAATATTCACGTCGCGTATTAAACCTGGTCGTTTGCGGTCATATCGAAGCGTAAAGGTCAACAGTGGTTGTTGATGAGCGAGCAATTATTGTGCAGTTGCGATGGGTTTTGTGGAGCAAGCGAGCCAGAAGCAGGAGCACACGTTACCTGCAGATTAGCCGATGGTTATTTGGAGCGGATTCGTCGATTATTCTCGAATTTATAGCGCTTCGTGTGATGGTGCGTGGAGATGGTCTGTTTGTTTTGTAGCCAGCCTTTAATTCTTCTTTAGTGGATAGTACCTACAATTTCAAAACTCAACAAAATGCCACTTAAACCGGCCAGGAAAGACAAGGATACGTTCAGTTGAAGGTATCTTAGCTTTGTTTTGTTATATTTTGACTTTTAGACTATTTTAGTCCATGGGAGTTTCGACGACTCATCGCATTAATTTGTCCATGTGGATATTTTAAAATATATTCATTCAGTGACACATACTACGTCTGGGCCGCCTGTGCCTTAACCGGACGGACTCGGACGGTTACGGATCTAAACTTTTATTTTATAACCTAAGTCTTTTTTTTAATGGATATCTTCGTTAACTTTAGCCTCCCCACAGACGTCCTTTAGGGTTCGTTTGTCACGCATTCATTTCTCCCCCACGGACGTCTGCTAAACACAGCCTATATTTACGTTCTGAATTGTTTGAATAAGCCAATAAGCGGTTAGTTATTGTGTCACGATCAGCCAATCACGGGCTGTGATGTAAGTGAAACGGCACCTATGAATTGTTTCTCGATTTTTTAGAGGAATATTTATTCCATGCCTATGCATGGATGAGACTCCGAAGAAAGTTATAAGAAGCGAATTTTTTTGTTTTCTTTGCCGCTGTACTTTAGGAAAGGACCAAGTTCGTGTGTTAAGAAAAAGCGCATTCGACATCGTAAGGCTCATCAAACGTGCTCTGAACGTTGACGTGTCTTTGTATTCTTCAAGTGAATTATCTATGTGCACAGCTATCTTCTACCTGAGACGACTCAAACGTTTTGAAAAAATCACAGAAATGATGCAATAAGGTTGTAGTCAGCTGTATAGTTTTTTCGGAAGTTGTTGTAAGTATAAAATAATCTGCTTTTCTTTGAAAGACTTCAGACAACAGTCTCCCACACGAGCGCTGAGCGGTTTTCAGCGCGGTCGAAAACAATAATTACTATTTATATATTCGAAGTATTAAGAAAAGAGAACTTGTAAACGTGTATAGGGAACATTTTCAAAGCATTCTTCGAAAACAAAGGTCGTTTCCTTTTTTGCGAAATGTAATTCCACCAAGTTCAAGGGTCGCGGACCAAGGACCACTACGCGAAATTTGGTTACCGTATATTTTTTCAAGAGTCGGTAAAACAAAAAATTCGAAGTCTACAGCAATGTGCTTCCAAAGGCAGAAAAAGGTTTATCTGAAAACTTGTTCTGCAAAAAGGCACGTCTTCCCGTTGCGTTTTATTTATTCACAAGCTAAGTAAACATGACCACGGTGCCGCCGAAGTCCAAACTTCAAGCTAGAACGACAAATTAACCTACCTGTCAACAAACTTTAATCTCGCTCCTTCAAAGAAAGAAAGAATGCTTATAATCAATAAATCATTGAACCTTTCATTGTTCATTGTATTTTATTTCTCGACGAAATATTTAATCATGCTCGGGAAAGTCGCCGACCAAGGACCACATACTAACTGTACAAGTCACTCGCTAACATTTCCTCCACCGAGCGATCTTCAACCAAGCTTCTGGGCTTCCGTAAATAACAGAGAAAGTCCCTCTCTAAACAACCCTCATATTCTTTTCGCTAATATCACTGAGCGTTACAGCAGGAATAGCAATATTTTCCAGCTTTGTAGCTTAATCTTTCAAGATTTACGAGGGGCGAAACAACAACAACAATAATGTCCAGTATAGTTCCATGCACTGTGTCGCAAACAAGCAGCAAAGCTTGATAGATAAGGGATTTGCCGAATCCCTTCGGCAAATTTATGAACTCATCGGTCTTCGCTATAAAATTTGCAGGATAGCTTCTCTTTGATACTTGTTTAACTCTGTATTAATTACAAACTTCTCGCACACCCGATCAGAAGCCTCACTGATCGTGCGAATCTTAAGAAGCGGCTTGGGTTACGTTTTACAAAAATCCGTGAACGGCCTGTGATTGGTGAATGTAAATGTCGGCTGTGTTTAGAAGACGTCCGTGGGGGAGAAATGAATGCGTGACAAACGAACCCCAAAGGACGTCTGCGGGGAGGCTACGTTAACTTTTGATTCTTGCAATTCTTTTTCATTTTTGTAATCGTCGATCTTTTCAATCAATCTTCCTGTTTGCCTTAAGTTGCTCACACCTCTTAAACTGGAGCTGAAGTTTTTAATGAAAAAGTCTTGTTATCACCTGGCTTCGGTAAGAAATAATTGCTATCTCGTACTGTTTGATTAAGCGTGTTACCTTGTGAATATTTCATTAAAGTTGCACGATAAAAGATGTAATACTAACTCTCTCAGCTGTCTGGATAAGCCCGCCTTTTCATTTTTAATTTGTTTACTACTAGAAGTAAATATTGTAATCGGCCGAAACATTTAGTTACAATTTTAATATATTTTTACGAAACTTGTAATCGAAATTTTATTACCTAACTGATGCTTGTAATTTTTCCTTTAATCTGGCGTTGTGTTTATGAGAAGCAGTTAAGTTCAAGTATTGAAAATCTGCGAAATGCGTCAACCTTGCTAGGACGCATCATCAGGTCGCAGCTGTGTTCTCGAAATTCATGAACTGAGTCTGAATGACAGTTCGCACCTTAAAGTGTGTACTCGGCTGTTTCTTCATAAAAGTAGGACGCTAGAGCTTACATTGCCTTTCTTGAAACTGAAATTGTATAGTTACCGCGAAGAGAAAGAGAGCATTAAATAACTGAAGAGTTGAAGAAAACGGAGTGTTAGCCGCCCCGAGCTAATCCCCTTTAACTGGGTTCCAGGCTATATTACAATTACACTCTGTATCTCAACCCTTCATGGTGATAATATCACCTACCGCAGCCACCAGATCATAACATCCCAGGCCAGAATAAATATGTGCGACCTGAAGCCCTACATAACTTTCTTTCTTGTCTTAAAATCATGTATGTCATGTATATATGTTCATAAAGGATGTTGTACTTACCATTGATTTCACAAATGTAAGGAAGACTGCAATAACATTCCTTATCATTCCATTTCTCTGACTTCATTCTGAATTCCACACAATCCTCGTTTGAACCGAAATTGTCTGGTTGTCCAGTATCCCAGGAAGTGAAATAAGCGGTTGACCCATCGACCCATAGCCATCGTCGCTCGTTTTTGGGATCCCTGTATAAACCAATCAACAAATAAGGTTTGCTTGCACCTGTACTCTTCAACAACTGAGGAAATTCTCGTAATTCAGCTTTCCAATTCAATACAGCGAGGTTTGATCCCAGTGCTTCACATGCGGATTTTGCTGAGTTCCAGTCCAGGGGATTGGAATAGATTTTGAAACATCCGCCCTAAAAACTTGAAAGCCAACCTCTTGGACAAAGTACTGTAAAGAAACAAGAGCAGTCGTTATTCGGATGCTGGTACGGTGGTATTGTAATGAAAGTAAGAGTTGAAGCAAATGGGAAGTAATTAGCACAATGGATTCAAGAACTTTCATGGGTCTGTCATTATACCAGCATGCAGAGGAGGATACAAATTGCTGAGCTAAGATTTTGAGTTGGTTTTTCGAATTAGATTTTCGAGTTAGAATTCGATATGGATTTCTAGTTGGATTTGCGAAAATAATCACCACGCATAAAGTTCGATCACAGTGCGTAGGACTTTTCAGTGTCATGTTATATTCATATGACGGACGAACTATTGAACCACATGAAACTGAAAGTAAATGTATGATTTCATGATCAAAACCTTGTGTTTTAACTGAATTACAGATATGCACTCTTTTTTTTTCTATAAGAATATATTTTGTAAGAATAGCGAGGCTGAAATTTGCAAAATTTTAAGAATATTTTAAGAATAAACCCGAGGCTGAGATTTCGAAAAGGATGATTATTTTGAGTGATGAAAATCTAAAAAAATATGTTTTTAACTTAACCGTATCAAGTTATAGACCTTGTCACGCCATCTTGACGAGTAGGCAAACGTGGGAGAAATTAGAGTGTTTGTATATACCTCTTATTAGCCGAGTTTTCGGTCCGTACTGTAAATTACGGACCGAGTTTTTTTCCATCGATTTATGGCCTAAGCGCGAAGCTCGCGGGCCATAAATCGATGGAAAAAAAACGAGGATCCGTAATTTACAGTACGGACCGAAAAAACGAGGCTAATAAGATGTGTATTGTATGGCTTCTTCCTGTTTGGGGGACCGGAAAGAAGTGCAGGACGCACGATCTGACAGTCATTTGACAGGCGTCAAAAAAGAAAGTTTTTATTGGCGCACGAAAACAATAGAACATAACAAAGGCTTTCCGAGAAAGTAAAAACAAATTCGCCATGTTGAAAAAGTTTATTCGGTCAAAACTAAGAGCACTGTAAGTTTTAGCTCTTTAATGTAACGCCGGAGTATTTTGGAAACCGGACACCGTGTCTGTCTAGAAGTCGTTTCCATCTTTCCTCCGTTTGTCCTCGTAAAAAAAAAAAACACTGCAAAAGGCAAAGAAGCTTTTCAAGGCAAGTTTGTTGTCATTGTCGAAGGATTCGCTCGTTAATTGTTTTTGGGAAACCTCTCTTTCTGCCAGTTCATTCTCGTCTCCAATTGTGATCCGCGTTAAAATTTTCAAACACTGAGTAGAATTCTCTTCCTCGGTAAGGTTACGATTCAGTTTCTACATCAGCTTCGTTCTCATTAAAACAAAGCTAGGTTAAAATTTGGAAAGGCTGAAAGGCATAATCTACCCACAAGAGAAAAAATTCACTGGAACAAGCAGTATTTTGGCATGAGGTAAAGTCGTGTGTTGCCCGTTTACGCTTGAATGATTTTTTTCATTTAGTTCTTATTCATGTATTTATTTGAGAAGTAAAATTTCGCTTTAAATCTGACGTTTTGTAATAATAATAAAATTGACAAGATCACCCGCTAACTTGAGTGCAAGCCATTCCTATTTTCTTTCGGGATCATTTACGGTTGACTTTGGGGATCACTTGCGGTCGAGGATCAGTTGCGGTCCATTTTGGGGATCATTTGCGGTCTCGGGATCATTTGCGGTAGTGTACAGTTCTCTTTTTAGCAGAAAATTTTAATTTAGCAACCGGGCGCTTATTCGAGGAAGTACGGTAATAACGCTGCGCACAGATTCTAAAAATAGTCTACGTCAAGACTCCCCAAGAGGACCCTCCTTTGCTTCTCACTCAAAGGCTTTGTGTACGCGTTTACCGAGTGTTGAGTCAAAACATTGTTTTTTTCGCGTATTTTTATCGGGATATGGTAAACAACAAGCGTTGCAGCTGGGAAGAATGTGAGAGGGACTCAAGGGTCCCTGTGGTCTGATTCACTGAATAAATGCGAGAAAAACCAGAAAGAAAGCGAAGTACGCTGTGTTTTGTGGCAGTGATTAGGCAGCCGGGAAATGTTTTGAAAGCGGTAGATAAGCTTAGATACATGACAGTCTTAAATTTATTCCATTTTCACGAATTCTCCGATTTAATTCTTCTAAAAACATAAAATGCTTCTTTAGAAATCTCAAGCGATTTCAAACATTGCCCTTGGTTGGAGGTAGACTCAATCGTCGATCTTGGGCATTTTGTGATTCTCATTGTTTTCAACACATGACCGGTGTGATGCACTGAGTCAGTTTTCAGGATATCCAGATAAACTAAGTCTTGCGTTACTTTATTTAGTTGACTTGTTTATAAATAAGCTTAAAACTAAATTTAATACTCTTTTTTACAGAATGAATCACAACTCCTTTTGAAGAAATTTCCCTGCACGAGCTAAACAAATGCCTTCAAAAGTCTTATTTGTCGGCAAGAAAAAGAGGGTCTCAATGGGGTGGTAGTTTTTACGGTTACCGCCTAAAATTTTGGCTCTTTTTTCAGTTTTTTTTTTTTTTTTTAATTATTATTTTTTCCACAATAAGTATTGACATACATTGTAGTAGTACATATAGTAAAATAAAATCACAAAAAAAGTCATACAAGATATTTGATTTCAAGTCAAGGGATTCTACAATTTACAAAGCAATTGAAAAACGTGGACATGTTTCGAGTATGCAACTAATTTGTATGACTAAACAAAAAAAACAAATATTGTCACAAAAACAGAAAGGCACGAGACTAAAATAAACAAATAAATCAAGCAAAAAGTATATACAAATATATATAGTAAAATAAAATCACACAAAAGGTCATACAACATATTTGGTTTCAAGTTAAGAGATTCCACGTTTTACGCTTCTTATATATTGTTAATGCAACAGATTTTGTGAGAGGTTATTTTTAAAGCGAGACCATTTCCGTACAAAGACGTTTGAGTCGTTATTGTGGAATGCAATATGCTTTTCAATTTCTATCGAGTTCATAAGTACCTGTATATACACCTGCAGCTTAGGAAGCTTGTTCCCAAGTCTGCAGGTGTATATGTAATGTCTAGCTATAAGGAGTAGGTGATGAAAGAGAAGGTCTTTTACGTCGTCAATGAGACCGAAACAGAGAGACAAGGAGGGAGAGACGTTTTCTAAATCTTTGAAATTTTGAGACATCCACTCGAACATGCTCTTCCAGAAGTTCTGAGTGTATTTGCAAGTCCAGAATAGATGAACGAGGGTTTCTTTTTGTTCCTCGCAAAAGGAGCAGGAATCTGTTTGTTTGATACCTATTTTGTACAGGAAGTCATTTGTGGCTATTTTTCTGTGAAGGAATTTAAATTGGAACGCTCTAAGCTTTGACTCTCTTGTACACAGAGATGATAGGCAGTACGTATTTTCCCAGTTTACTATTATACTAAGATTACAATGTATGTCTCTCTCTTCCAACCACTTTCCCTGACTCCTTGATGGTATAGAAGCTTTTTCGTTTATTAGACATTCATAAATTTTCTTGGAAACTTTGGTGTGAGACAGAAGGGTATCAACTGGATCCTTTGGAGTTGGGTCATGATAGGCTGTAGAGTGTACTTTCTTGTAATGTGCTACAGCAGATATCACTTTGTGATATTCGAGATAATTGGTTTTGATGCTATATTTATCTATGAAGGCGTTATAGCTTAGAAAATTCTGGTCGTTATCTAACAGATCTCTAATCTCCTTTATCCCCGCGCTCAACCATGATCTGTAGAAGAATGGGCGATTTTCAATTCTAATGTGAGAGTTGTACCATATATATGTGGAGGCAAAATCGAGGTTATCGTCTTTGTAATTAAATTTTGTCCAGTACTGTATGATTTCTTTTAAGAAAGGGTCCTTGAGGTTGAGCAGTGCAGAATCTTGCTGTTTCAAATTGCTTCGGAACAATAGTTTTCCCCCGTACTTCCCTAAGTAGTGGTCAAAAAAAAGTTTCCACTTCCCTTTATTTTCTTCATTTAGATACCCTTGGATCCATTTCATTTTCAAGGATTCATTAAAGCTTTGAATATCTAACATCTTAAGTCCTCCTTTCGCGTAATTATTTATCATTGTCGTCCTTTTGATTTTATCGCCCTTACCGTCCCAAAGGAAATCGTACAATATAGAGTTGATTGTCTTAAGTATGTCAGGAGGTGTTGGAAGAGATGACAATATGTAGACGATTTGTGATACGGCTAGAGTTTTTATGATTGTAATTTTACCCAAGAGGGTCAGTCTTCTAGCCGACCAATTATCTAAGATACTCCTTATTTTCTCAATTTTCTCAATAAAGTTAGAATTAAGAGACCTATCTTCCAAAGTCGAAAACCACACTCCCAAGGCGAAGACCTTCTCGTTTGCCCAAGTTATTGGTTTACTTGAAGGGAAAGTGAGATTAGAACTTTTAGAGGCGCCAATCCAGAGGGCTTCAGTTTTTTCATAGTTGACCTTCAAACCCGATATGCAAGCAAAAGCATCAAGTAAGTACAGAGACCTCAAAAAGGAGGACTTGGAGCCATCCAAAATCATAGTCGTGTCATCTGCATATTGGGATAACTTACACTCAGTATGAAAAATCTTTATTCCACGGACCTCATTATCTTTCCTTACTGTATTACCTAGTATTTCAGCGCACAAAATAAATAAATATGGGGACAGCGGGCATCCCTGTCTCACACCGCGACCTAAGTTGAAAAAATCCGAAGACCATCCGTTGTTCAGAACACAGCTGCTGATATCGGTATAAAATACTTTTACCCAAGTAACCAGAGAGGTTCCAAAATTATAGTACTTCAGAGTTTTTTCTATAAAGGACCATTCAATGCTATCGAAGGCTTTTTCGAAGTCGACAAACAGTAGTAGACCGGGTATTTTTTCTGTATTTGTGTAATTAATAATACTATCAATAAGTCTGATGTTTTCTCCGATGAATCGGCCTTTTAGAAAACCAGTTTGATCGTTGTTAATTATCCTTGGTAGAACCTTTCGTATTCTACTTGCAATGGATTTGGTGGCTATTTTGTAATCGCAATTAAGCAGGGTGATAGGCCTCCAATTTTTTAGCAGGTTGGTCGGTTTGTTCTTCTTTGGTATGAGAGTAATCAATCCTCTTCTTTGAGTAATCGATAAGAGACCTTTTGTATATGCACAATTTAAGGCATTTAACAGATGCTGATTGATGTCATTCCAAAAAACTTTATAGAATTCGGCTGGGAGGCCGTCACTTCCAGGGCTCTTGTTTGATTCCATTGATTTTAAACTTTCTAAACATTCAGAGGCAGTCAGGAAGCCTTCACACTCTTTTTGCTCTTGCTCATTTAGGATAAGAGTATTTCCGTCTGGAAAAAACATACTTTCTTCCTTAGTGTCGGGTTGCGTATTAGCTGAAGAATAAAGATTCTGATAGAAGGATTTTGCTTCTTCTAGGATCTCGCTATCTGTATTGACGACATTATCATTTGCTAATGTGAGGTGTTTGATGGTTTTTTTATTGAAATGTCGTTTTTCCAAGTTTAGGAAGTATTTTGTATTTTTCTCTCCTTCATTATGCCACCGAGACTTGGATCTTAATATTGCTCCTCGAGTTTTATATTTTGAAATTTCTTCTCTTTGTAGAATCTTAACATCTATTTCACTATAAATATGGACTTTCTCATTTTCAGAAATGTTGTTTTCTTCTAACTCCTTTTGGAGAGACAATATTTCAGATTCAAGTTTTAACTCAAGTGATTTCATTTTAGCTTTCTTTCTCCTTGCATAGTTTAGAGAGCTTGACCTAATTTGCATCTTCATGGTGTCCCATAATAGAATGGCATCAATCTCGTTATTGTTCGCATATTCATTTGCTACATCAGTGATTGTTTTCTTAATTAGGCCGACATATTCTTCATCTAACAGAAAAGAGGTGTTCAATTTCCAAAAACCCGGGCCCCTGGGGTTTGCATCATTTGCCAAATGAATAGATATTAAAGAGTGATCTGTTTTGTACCCAGGTAATATGTCTGCATTGGTGATAGTTGTACTTAAGCTAGAGCTTGTCAAAAAAAAGTCTAGACGGCAGTGTATGTCAGGTTTTCTTCTCCTCCAAGTGAATCTTTTAGCTTCTGGGTTAAAGCAACGCCAAATGTCTATGAGATCCAATACGTTTGAAATGTGCTTGACCTCTTTTAACGAGTTGTTGTGGGTTACTGGTCTTCCACCTTTTTTGTCTTTTTGGACATCAAGCACTAAATTAAAGTCTCCACCAAGAATTATCTCGCTGCAGTCAAAACAGAGAAGTTGGTTTAGAACGTTTTGGAAGAATGTAGGCTTGTCTTCATTCGGTGCATAAATATTAACCAAAGTTAAGATCTTACTTTCTAATTTGATATCAACCATGACGAACCTTCCCTCTGGATCGGAAAAGGATTTTAAAATTTGAAAGTTGAAATTATTATTAAAAAGCACACATACTCCGGCGCTGGCGCTAGAGAAGCTGCTGAATATGGCGGAATACCCCCACTCCGCGGACCATATGTGCTCTTTGTCTTCTGTACAATGAACTTCTTGTAAAAAATAAACGGCATATTTCTTCATCTTAAGCCAACGGAAGGTCTCACGCCTTTTCATGATGTTCGACAAACCTCTCACGTTTAATGAGCAAATTACTAATTCGGCGTTGTATGGGATAGTTTGTGGATGCTTATAAACAAAGCAATTGAAAAACGTAGATATGTTTCGAGTATGCAACTAATTTGTATGACTAAACAAAGAAAATAAATATTGCCACCAAAAACAGAAGGGTACGAGGCTAAAATAAACAAATAAATCAAGCAAAACATTAAAAGTCCGTTGGTTGGGTCCATAAGGAGTCTCAGAAGAACTTAGTCTGATACGGGAAGCAGCCGTACGTTCGCGTGACAATGGAAAAACAGAAAATTTAGATTAAATGTCTCCATTAAGCCTGTGCACTGGATTGAGGAGGTCTAAGGTCTTCAGGGATATTACTTACTTTGTAAATAACATTGTTGATAATAAGCTTTCTATCGATAACTTTTGCGCTCAAACCTCGCTCCTTTGCTTGGAACATCGCTTTGATTAATACTTTCCTTTCCTGCTGTATCGCTTTTGCGTAATCTTGCGTTATGTATACATCCTTAGCTCTCGATGAATCTTTCAACCTGTTTCTCTCTCGAAAAACTGCGTCTCTGTCTTCCCTGCTGAGGAAGCGTGCAATAATTGGTCTCGGGAAGCTTTTGGAGGCATCTTCTGAGCGCGGTTTCCCAACACGATGAACTGCATGGAAGTGAATATCTTCTACATTGATATTCATGTCATTTTCAATTATATCATACACTACATCCATGCAATTTTCGTCATTGCGTTCAGGTACATTCATAAATCGAAGATTCTCGCGTCTAGAATAGGTCTCCAAAGCAATAATTTTCTCCTGTTCTTCAAGCAGCCTTGTTTTCAAATTTTCGATTTCAGCTTGTTGGCTGTCAACTTTTTTGAGGTTTACTTTGAGCAGGTCTAGTTCTTGGCGATGAGAGTCGAGGCTTTGTTGGCATGTTTTCTTGTAGTCGTTGTGGGTTTTTGTTTCTTCTTGAATGTCGTTGATTGAATCCCAAGCCGCCTCTAGAGATTTTTCTACGTCTCTCAGGGACTTTTTCACACCATCAAGTTCTTGTTTCATTTCGTGTCTCAAGATTGAAATTTCGGATGTCAGGTTTCCAAAATGCTCTTGCATTTGAGTATCTAAACGAGAAAGTTTGTCCATAATTTGGTTAAACTGCTCCAGGCTAAGGGCCTCAGATTGTTTGCTGTCTTCCATCACAGTGCTGCTAGAGCGACGATTTCTTTTGGGCGATGGCGTCTGTTGTGAAGACGAGCTTGATGATCTGTTTTCTCGCTCGTTTCTTTTAGACATTAGAGGCTGTCGGGTCTACCGCCAGATTTTGGCATCGATGTTTCATTACCAAGATATTAGAATACAAAAATGACGCAAAAATTCAACGTTAGGCGTACTTCCCGTCCACAAATTTACGCAGCGACAGTGACACGTCTTGCCGCCATGATTGCTCTTTTTTCAGTTACGGTTAACAAAAAAGTTAAAAATTCATTTCTTTTGTTTCAAATAGTTAAATATTAATTAACCTGTATTTCTTGTATCTTTAAAGCAAAATAAAGGTCTTCAGATCATCTTGGGATGAAATAAGCAATTCTTTTGAAAAATTTTAACATTTGATGGATCATACTTTTTTCAAGTATTACACTTCTAATATCATTTTACACAAAGAAATGTCAATATACGATTTAAAATAATCAAATAATCTTTGTGAAAAAGCAAATTAAAGAAGACACGCGAACGCCCAACTCAAGGCCGAGGCGTGACATTCATTTATAACAGAAATGGCCGTTTTCACACTAGAGACGGATTATTCGTGTGAGACGGGTTATCCGTTTGATGATTCGCGTCAGATAGGTAATGAGTCTTAATTTGAAAATGGAATAGTTTTAATTTTGAATGAACAATCCGCCTGACTTTATCCATCAATTTTGACGGACAGTTTGAAGATGGATTATCCATTTCAGAGAGCCTGTGTACAGCAGCTCCCTCCCCTCGGAAAAAATCAGAGAAGGGGTGTCTGTGGGGGAGGGGGCGATTGTACACAGGCCAGTCTCAGACGGATAATCCATTTCTAGCTCTAGTGTGAAAACGGCCAATAACAAAAATTCCGGTTTCTAGTGTTTTAAATGATAGCGAAGGACTGTACAGAACGACTGTCTGCCGTTGACTTGTCCGTAGGCCTCATTATTCCGCGCGGCTAATGCGTTTCGCGTCACTTGGTCCGAGCGAGTTCGCCACCGAAATGCCTTGACTGAGACTGCGTGGGAACACGTCGTACAGGGACTAGGCATGGCAATGTCAACCGTAGCGTCAGAGAAAAACGGGAAAATGTTTATCAGCAACGTGTTTTACAAACAGTGTCATCTCTGCGTGTTGTTTCACTAGTGTTTCGAGGGCACGACCTCCTGAAAATCGCAAATATTAATCCCCAGTAAGAAGCCACACTTTCGCTATGGAACAAATTACATGTAGTTCCCCAAGAGAGCGGCGGAAATGGAGCCTAGGTCTAGGTCACAACTTAAAGGCCCTTGGCGTAACGTGCGTACAGAGTCACAGTACCCGGGAAGTAAAAAACGCATTCCGTAAGGGAGTGTAGCACCTTCCTTAAAATCAACAAATCTAGGGAACATTTTCCTTTACGGTTAACTCTTTTTTACCGTATTTACGGCTAACGGTTACAATTTTTCAATTTTTACGGCTATCGACTAAATTTTTGGCCGTTTTACGCCTATTGGTTAACCCATTGAGACCCTCGAGAAAGCGACGGCTACTGCCGTTCTGTCCTTGCGAGCCAAAATTGTAATCGTTGGCAACATAAAATAAGTTAAAAATCATCATTTTTGTGCTCAATTATGTCACTGTTTTAGTATACTAAAACAATTATTCACCTCAGCGTCGGTGGATAGTGGTAAATATTTACCTTGCCGCCGCGCGGCACGGTAAATAGCACCAATAGCCACCCCGACTTCGGTGAATAATTGTTACGGATAGAAAGTTGTCAGCGAACATACCTGATATAGGTGCTGATCAAGGACCACGGCAACCGATTTTGCAAGCTTATCGATGCGTCAGTACCATCCGACCAAAACACCTCGACAAAGGTCATTGAAAAGGTCTCGAAATACAAAGACCTTGAGATCGAAATCACGAAAATACGGCGAGTGAAAACAGAGATTGTGTCAGTTATTGTTGGTGAGCTGGCACTCATAAGTAAGGGAATGGAATATAACTTAGGAAAGATCTCTGGAGCTATTAACATCAATGAGCTGCAAAAGATCATCTTAAAAATTCTCAAAAAGATATTGCACCATAGGACTCCAACTTAATACATGGAGTCATTTTTTGATTTCCAATGAAATTCTGGCTACATTGTAGTTATTTAAGAAAAAAGGGCGGAAATCAACAAAAAACAATGCCTTTAAGAGTCGTTGTCAGAGAAAACCGGGCAAAATGCTAAAAATGTCAAAGGAAGGGGGTCAACAGAATAAGTTCATACTAACATCATAGATAGATTAGGTGGAGTGATCTACAACGTACAACTAAAACGACAGAACAACTCTGACAGCCATATTGCAGTCTACTATCTTCCATGTAACCAAAACACTAATAATCATTTTGGGCCATTGAAACAGGAAGAAATTAGAAAACTCACATTTGTTATACTTTACAAGCTTTTTCTCGCAAACAGGCCGATCCCTTCGTGTTTGTTTTAAGTCCTCTTCGTGAATTTTGTTTCATATTTCGCTGTAAAGTGTGTTCTAGTCTAGTGAAGTCGCTCGAATTCTCTTTACGCTTAATTTCCCGATTTGTTGCTGGAAGGGGAAAAACTTATCGTCACAAAAAGCAAAAAAACCCCAGCTTATCAGCGACCTACTCCAGTCTTATTTCTTCTTCAATTACATCTTTTAGTTGAATTTAGCTTGTTTATCTTTCAGAGGAAAAAACGAGAAGAACACCTGATAGTAGGTTAATTGGTGATTAACTGGCATTGTTTCATTCCCTCCTCATTTCGAGGTGACTAGTATTTTGGGATGTCATATAAGAGACTATTGCAATAGTCGAGCCTGGAAATCACAAGGGAATTCACTAACATTTTCAATCCATCGGAAGGAAGGTACTTTCGAATACGACCAATTGATCTTATGGCATAATTGACTTTCTTGCACATTTCGTTGATATGTTCACTGAAAGACAAGGTTTTATACATGATGACACCCAAATTTGCAACATATTACTCTGTGGTCAGAGTGAACATCAGCAAGTACTTGGACATGCGGGATCACGTCTTCTTCCTTCCTAGTTATGATCAAGTCAAGGGTGTGTCCATGTCGATGAGTAGGGCTCTTAAAATGTTATATTAGGTTAACAGACTCCAAGAGATCAGTAAATTTAAGAGCATCGCGATGATTCAAGTCATCGACATGGAAGTTGAAGTCTCCAGCAATGACTAGTGGATAAATATAGTCTTCCATCAGATGTTCGATAAGCTGACAGAATTCTTCGAAGAACATCGATACGGTCAACTTGTTCTCCCTGGATGGTGGTGGACGATAAATTATAACCAGGCGTGCTTTAAATTTCACATAAGAGATAGTAACGTCCAAGTGTTCAAAGGATGTAAACTAAGGACTTGCATTCTTTACGGTGTTGAAAACTTTCCGAAAAAACAATGCAACACCTCCGCCTTTTGCGTTTTCTCTCGGGGCTTGAAGAACTTTGAAATCTGTTAGTGAATTTAAATTTTCAGCGAGTGAAGTATTATTTCCATTGCTCGCCAGCCAGGTTTCAGTGACTGAAAAAATATCTAGTTTATTAGATAAGATGATGTCACATACTGATGCGGTCGAGCAGACTGCGAAAATTTTTGGTTGGAAGAATTTCATTCCATTGTCTTGAGTATTCAATGAAATTCAATTAAAAAGACAACAAATGAGAAAAAAAAGGAAACAAAGAAACAACAAAAGCAGAAATTTCAATGAAGAGATTAAATTGAGGATAAAGTCCGAGATAACAATTATCATTATTGCTGTAGACAAAGGCAATGTGTTGAGTGTATATAAACGTTTTGAAAACAAAAACAGGTAGGTTAAATAGTTTTTAACATTGAAAAAGAAGTTATGGTGGAAACGTCAATTATCGTAAACGAATGACATATATAGGAAACTGTTTGCTGTAAAATATCTGGAAAACATCTCAAACGTGGTGGGCTCTCTTTACCCGTTTCAAAGTTATGTCAGTGCGGGCACTCTGTTTCCCCAAGGACCCCTACCCTTCCCTCCTCAACTGGTAGAACTAAAAAAAATAGACACGATCACTTTAACTGGCGAAATACATCGTTATTGGCTTGACTTTAACGCAGAGTATCGTTAAGAAGGTACCAAAAATTAATCCGTGAGTCTGATAGATTTCCCATTGCTTTCACTTGCAGTGCGACGATTTTGGACGGAGAAATTTTAAATCAGTAACTCTCCTTTCTTAACGATCTTCCAGGCATGCAATCGGGGTTTTCGATCGCTACGTTTGGATAGTGAACGCGAATGTATTATGCTGTCATCTTATTGGTCAATTCCGAACACCAGCTTCGCGAAATCAGTGGATTGTCTAAGGGAACCGCTATTAAAGTGGTTAGTGGTGGTGGTGCTGGTGTATGTCTGTGTTGGGCAGAGGGGGAGGGGGGGGGGGAAGGAGGGGCGGTGGAGTTTTCAGTTTAGGAAGTGAAGTAAAACGGATTCCTGGTGATTCTGTTTTTGTTGTTATTTTGGCAAGTGGCCGCTTAATGGAGGTTGGCCGCTCAACAGAGGTTCGTCATAAATTAGCATAACATGAACATAATCTTCAGCAAACCATCACTTCATTTTGAAACAAACACACGACGGGAGCAGTAGCAATTAACGTATACATAAGATTGTCGCAATTTGGTCATGTATCTCCGGTTAGTTAGCGAAATACAACGTCTTGAAATTGTACATTCAATTTTCACTTTCAGTTACATGTGGGTCAGTAGTGAACGGAACACTAAAAAGTCCTGCATATTCAAATGAATTCTATGCAGACAACATCAACTGCATCAACAATGTTTCGATCCCAGATGGTAAGGTGATGAGACTCAAGTTTCGAGCATTTGCTCTGGTATCGGATTCAAAATGCAGGTAAGGGTAAATACGTTTGGCTCGTCTTTTCTGAGCTTTAATATTGTGATAGCGGAAAAGTAACTTAAAAAAAAAGAGCTGTTTGAAAGAGCCTTCAAAGCCCATTCGGCTGTCATAAAGTCGTTTCCTTCTATCGGTTTGGTCAAAAAAGCTGCAAATTACTATAGGGCTACCCTGGACCCATAGGGCTTCTCTTTTTATTTCTTTCAAACGAGCGTCCGTGAAACGCCTAGTAAGAGACGAAAAATCTTGTGACCATCGTACCGAATCTCACTTTCATGCAGGCGTTAGGTGAAGATCTGACCCTCGGGTTCTGGCTATTTTAACCACTACGAAATTCAAATCTTACTGGTTGTTGCCATGCATCAAGCAAAGCGACAGTAGGGACATTTCTTATTTTTCAGCAAGGTATAATTAATATTGATAGAGATTTTCTTGTAGGAATGTTTATTTGAAAATATCGAATGGTGTTACTGAAGATCGATTCTGCGGTGACCAGCTCACTGGAAGAGACCTTCTTGTGTCAGGCAATTACGTTGTATTGACATTCCACTCGGATTGGCGGCTAGTTAAAAAGGGACGATTTGAAATATCCTTCGCTTCAGAAATTCCCTGTAAGTTTAAAAAAGTTTCAGATTAAAATCTTAATATTGTTTCATTATTTCCACAGCACTCATCCTTTCTTGTCCTTATTGCACTTACAGTTGTATCACAATCCTTTTAGGAAATTAAATGAATCATTCTCGGGTCTAGTCTGTTTTGAGTTTGGTGATATTTACTAAGGCGGTAAATATCACCAAACTCAAAACAGACTAGACCCGAGAGAAAATCTCTTCAATTTGCAACTGCTTTCTCTTTAGTGTTCAACTCTTGGACGTACACCCATATTCGCGTTCCACGGTGGAACTTTTATTTTTATGCACGCACGCTACCTCGTTACCTTCAGTTGGTGATTTAGCAATTTAAAGAGGGTACCCTATACACCTTTGCACAGGGCGTCATAGTATGGCGTACGATCCCCGCCAAAATTCATGGTTTGAATTTTAAGTTGCTCATTTAAATTTTCAACTTCAACGCTTGAATTTTACAGCTGAATTCAATACTTAACACTCTTCCTTTCAAATTGACATCATTGGAAAACGTTTTTTACATTTGCCTTTTAGCTTTTGAACTCAACTTTTTTATTTGGCCTTGATGCCTGAACCAGTACTCTACATTTGACTGAGATGCCAATTTTGCACTCGATACTGACTCTCCGCATTTGGCCAGTCACCGCGTCAAATTTCAAACTCAGCGTCGTATATTTTCAACTCAGCTTTTGAATTTTTATTTACGCTTCAGTCATCATTGGACGAGACAAAAGAAGCCTTTGTGGGATTGGGAGATGGCGACCGATCGACCTCCTCCCCCGGCTTATTCGTCCATCATGCTTTGTGAAAAAAGGGAGTCAGTAGTCAACACACGACTTCCACATCAAGCCAAAATCCTGCTTGCTCTGTTAAAACGTAAAACTTTTTAACTCAAAGATTTTCTTTTGTCCGTGAATGAGATGATTTCCTGCAATTTTTTGTCCCTCTGGGCCCAGATCGTTAACGTTCTTTGCAGATTGTTAAATTCTCATGGATAGTGATTTACAGATCCAAGTTTTATATATAGAAGAATCAATTGCAGCTTAAAATGAAGCCACATCAACTATGGACAATGTGCATTATGTAGTTCAAGAAATTATCGATCCCCCCTCCCTCCGACGGAGGGCACATTTACTTTAGACCCCTCCACCCCTTGGAATTTGCCTTCCAGGGGTTTCTTGTCAGAACGCCACACCCCCAGGAATTTTCGTAATTTTCCATCTTGGTTAGGCACCCCTTGGAAATAATATTTCCGTCAAAGTTTGCTGTTGCAAACCAAACTTTTCTCCGGTTTTCCGACAGAACAACAAGTATCACAAAATTCTGATACTCTTTAATTGGAGACACCTGTTTCCTTTAAAATTTGAATTGTATTTCAATTGCTGTAAGAACTGATTTGTTCAGGTACTAAACTTTTGACTGTAAATTGTATTTGTCCTTTTCACCTGCCGAATTACCCACGTCCATCCTCGCCTTAAACGAAGATCTTACGACAATATCTCAGTGGTGCTGTAAAAACTCTCTTTTGATTAATCCGGACAAAACTAAGGTTCTAGCTGTTAGATTACCACAACTTTTAACGAAACTGTCATCATTCAGTATAACACTTTTTGACAAGGAAATAACACCTGCGCCTGTTGTTAAGGACTTGGATGTTCTTCTCGACACACGCCTCAGTTATAACCAACATATCACTGAGACTGCCTCGAAATGCCTTTTTAAATTGTACCAAATTAACAGAATCAAGCATCTCCTGGATAGGAAAACACTTTTGTTAGTAATAAATTCATTTGTCTTTAGTAAACTCCAATATTGTTCAACTGTCTGGAGTAATACCAGCAGCAGCAATATTGACAAGTTACAAAAAGTCCAAAACTTTGCTGGACGAATTATTCTGGGACTAAGAAAGTATGACCATATTTCGGATGGGTTGCGATCGTTGAAATGGCTTCCTATTAGAGAGAAACTCATTCTAAATGACGCTACTATGATGCACAAATGTATTAACAAGCTTGTTCCAGACTATCTTGCTGATATGTTTAAATCACGTTCTCAAGTCCATAATAGACAAACTCGATCATCTGGTGCTTTGGATATACCTTTATGTCGCCTGTCAACAGGGCAGCGCTCCTTTGCTTTCAGAGGAGCCAAACTCTGGAACTCCTTGAATGATAATATTAAGTCCTTAAAATGCCCCAGGAATTTTAGGCGTCATCTTGCAAATGTTTTATTAAGTTGATATATTTTTTGTAATTATAATATTATTGTACTTACATTCTTAATTAATTTATATAAATTTGTATTTTTTATTCTATTGAGCTGAAAAGCCCACTTAGGGAGCATCAATAAAGTGTATGTATGTATGTATGTATGTAAACTGTATACAATACAATCAGCTGGACTAGCTTAACCAAACGTCCGCTACACAACCGTTTTTTGTGTCGTCGGGGAGGAGCGTTGCGTAATGACTCTAAAAGCGGCTGTGTAGCAGACTACTTGACCAGAGGGTACATTGTCCTTTGGGGAAAGGGTTCTAATTTTTGACTTTAAAGGGACTGGTTCACGATAATGCGCATGTGTGAGTTCTGACAGTAGCTGATTGTTTTTAAACCAATCGGAAGCGAGTTAGATGCACGCAAGTAAATTTACAAAATTCAAATTCATTGTTCGCGACGCGAGAGTATTTCCGGGCATTGGGTTTGATTTTATATATCCCCATAATTGAAGTTTATTCTTTGCTACTCTTCAAATATATGTTGCAGCCGATAAGAATAAGATTTACAGCCCTGTCCTGCTTTGAAACAAACATTTACCAACGTGTATTTTTACGAGGTCGTACCCACGCCAACAAAGCAGTCACAGTAGTGGGGGAGGCACCGAATTAACTTTTTGAGCGGTATAAATTAACGCAGATGACGTTATGCATCTCATTAAGATAGGATGATGTTATAGTTTATTTTTAGTTGGAGAAGGGGTTGACGTCATCAAAAAATGTTGAGATCATAATCTATAAATAGAAAAGTGAGTTTTTGATATAACCAGCTATTTGCTATCTTTGCAGATTATACTAACTGAAAAATCTTTAATCATTAAATTATTTCACTAAAAATCGGTTATAAGCAAAACCAAGACACAGAGGTAAACTGAAAAATCTTTACCTTAAAAGAAGGAAAAACGAGGTTGGGCGTATGCGGAATCGTACAAATTCTTTTCGGGCAAAACATGAAAATGAGGTCGAAGCGCAGCGAAGCGAAAAACTGCCTATCAAGCAAAAATGTCAATCTTTGTTTACTTGACTCTGTAGAAAGTATTGCGCAGGGTATAAAAGTTCTATAGAAAACAACAGGTGGTTCTTAAATAAACTCCATTCTACTAACTAATGCAAAAAAAAATTGGAATAAGAGGTGCAATCGCCTAGCAACCCATGTCTTCTTACTTAACGCTAAAAATCGGATGTATAAACAAAACACACACACACAGATGCACAAAGTGGAGCTGAAAACTCCCTATTTCAATTTTGACTCACCATTACAAACTATATAAGGCAGCGTGGCCGAGTGGTCAGCGCGTCGGACTCGCAATCCGGCGGTCCCGGGTTCGAGTCCCGTTCTGGCCACTTGCTGGATTTGTGCTCGGTCGTCCCAAGTTCAAATTCTCGGCCACGCTTGTAAATAGCCAACTGGTTGCCTTCTGCTAGTTGGGGTTTTTAATCCTGTTATGTTGTATTTGAATTATTTGTCTCTAAATATTTGAGTGGAGTGCCTGTAAATTAGCTGGACAAGCTAAGTGCAATTTCCACTATAAACAAGCCTTTAACCTTTTAACCTTTTAAACTAAAGCGTTTTCTCCGGTCCATCTCGAGGAAACGACTAACCATTGAAGTCTCAGCGCTTGATGAGCTTATGGTCTTGTCAATTCCCCAGCGGCGTTAGTCAGTTAATTATGCGAGTTCACACGCCCAAACTTGAATACAAATTAGTTCATCTCTACAGCTAGACCCAAGGGAGAAACTTGACTTATTATTATATATTTTAAATAACTTAACAAGGATCAATTAAAACACGCAACTAATAATGGCTGGCAATAAAACCACAAGACAGATACCGTTTTAAAAACTTTATTAAAAACCAATAACAAAAAAAGAGTCAAATACCCAGCGATTTGAAAGGAAAAGGAATGAAAATTAATCCTTTGACTGACTATTACAAATCCGTTTTCACCGTTTCTTGTGTCTGTACTGGATTGTGATAGTGATTTTTTCCGGAATTATCCGCTTCACTGTCGTAAACGACGACTTTAACTTTAGGTTGCAGTTTCGCCTCTTGTAAATACTGTCTTCGCTGTATGTGGTCTAACTGATGAACATCCGCGAGATGGCTAGCTAATCTGACAAGGTACTTCGCCCCACACGATGAAATAGGACAGTTTCTGCAAACTCTCTTGTAAACCATGTTGACAGTTCGATGGACGAACACAAATGACATCTTTTTCGCAAATAGTCAGGTTATATAGAGTGTCAGGAAAGCCAAACACAGGCCAGAGAGGCCATAACCAGGCCTGAAAGGCCAAAACCAGGCCAAAAGGGACAAAAGGAGACAAACGGGCCATTTCTAGTCATGTGTCTTTATTTTCTCAAACACACGCGTGGGTGTCGCGCGTCGCTAGTCACGCAACAGCTCTCAACATTGGAATCATCATCTTTATTCGGTGTAATCAAGAGAGAATGAAGCATTCTCTCTTGGTGTAATCACAAATAACAGTGCCTAATTAAAAAAGTTTTGATCGTGAATTAGTAATTGGTATTTCAAATTTCCGATTTTTTTATTTATTGTATCAGTTTACTATTATTGTTATTATTTTCAAGTCAGCAATAAAACACTCTTAAAGTTTGGTTGTTTACAGTTTTTATTGAAACGCAACAATACAAAGGTCTAGGAAAAATAATTCTATAACGTTCATAGTTGTACAAGTCTTCATCTTGAGGAATAAGCTGCTTTTGATACAGTCGATTGAGTAAGAATTTTCGCTTATCGATCGCTAGTTCTGTCGATTCCAACCAATGGAATCCTTCTGTACCTTTTAGTTCTTTTTGGGTTTCAATTACTTCTTTGAAGGTGGGATCTTTTTTCATTGCACGCATCCACTGTAGATTCTCTAAGGGTACTTTTCTTAGCTCTTTTCTGTAAACAGGAAGAAGTGCGTTCTTGGCTTTCACGCGGGCCACATTTTCTGAATCTCCGTTCCCTTCGTACACATTGATCAATGCGTTGAGCTGGGTCTTATGGCGTTTCTCGGCTTCATCAAGAATGCGTAAGCAAGGCGTTAAGTTTTCTGTTTCTTCTTGGGAAGACTGCGCTTCTTGGCTAGAGACTTCGCTTTCTTGGGAGAAATCGCTTTCTTCGCTGTCTTCATATTTTCCAGCTCTTTGTTGAAGGTATAAGGTATAGCCTGTGCTCGTCATCTTTGGTTTGAACCGCACGCCTTCTGATAGGAAACTAAACTTCAGAAAGCAACGCGTCTCTTTTATAGAAAATTCGTGAAGGCAGGGTTTGATAACTTTTTTAATTAGGCACTGTTATTTGTGATTACAACAAGAGAGAATGCTTCATTTTCTCTTGATTACACTGAATAAAGATGATGATTCCAATGTTAAGAGCTGTTGCGTGACTAGCTACGCGCGACACCCACGCATGTGTTTGAGAAAATAAAGGCACATGACTAGAAATGGCCCGTTTGTCTCCTTTTGTCCCTTTTGGCCTGGTTTTGGCCTTTCAGGCCTGGTTATGGCCTTTCCGGCCTGTGTTTGGCCTTTCTGACAGTCCATATAACCTGACTATTTGCGAAAAAGATGTCATTTGTGTTCATCTATCGAACTGTCAACATGGTTTACAAGAGAGTTTGCAGAAACTGTCCTATTTCATCGTGTGGGGCGAAGTACCTTGTCAGATTAGCTAACCATCTCGCGGATGTTCATCAGTTAGACCACATACGGCGAAGACAGTATTTACAAGAGGCGAAACTGCAACCTAAAGTTAAAGTCGTCGTTTACGACAGTGAAGCGGATAATTCCGGAAAAAATCACTATCACAATCCAGTACAGACACGAGAAACGGTGTACTGCGAACTGTTAAGATCATAGAGAAATGAAGCCTCTTTTAAAGCAAAAGCTAAAAGACCGACTACAAAGAACAAGACAAAGCGCAAGAAACAAAGAAAGTCGAACTCTTGGCTTAGAGGCCATAGGAAGATTGTGTAGACACGGAAGAATTATTTATTATTCCTCGAAATAGAACGGAAAAAAAAGATTTGTAATAGTCAGTCAAAGGATTAATTTTCATTCCTTTTCTTTCAAATCGCTGTGTATTTGACTCTTTTTTTGTTATTGGTCTTTAATAAAGTTTTTAAAACGGTAGCTGTCTTGTGGTTTTATTGCTAGCCATTATTAGTCGCGTGTTTTAATTGATCCTCTTTAAGTTATTTAAAATTGTTTATATAATAATAAGTCAAGTTTCTCCCTTGGGTCTAGCTGTAGAGATGAACTAATTTGTATTCAAGTTTGGGCGTGTGAACTCGCATAATTAACTGACTAACGGCGCGTGGATTGACAAGACCATAAGCTCATCAAGCGCTGAGACTTCAATGGTTAGTCGTTTCCTCGAGCTGGAACGGAGAAAACGCTTTAATTTGTAATGGTGAGTCAAAATTGAAATAGGGAGTTTTCAGCTCCACTTTGTGCATGTGTGTGTATGTGTTTTGTTTATACATCCGATTTTTAGCGTTAAATAAGAAGGCATGTGTTGTTAGGCGATTGCACTTCTTATTCCAATTTTTTTTTCATTAGTTACTAGAATGGAGTTTATTTAAGAACCAATAGAGTTAGGGTTTATTTTAGAACCACCTGTTGTTTTCTATAGAATTTTTATACCCTGTGCAATACTTTCTACAGAGTCAAGTAAACAAAGATTGACATTTTTGCTTGATAGGCAGTTTTTCGCTTCGCTGCGCTTCGACCCCATTTTCATGTTTTTCCCGAAAAGAATGTGTACGATTCCTCATTCGCCTAACCTCGTTTTTCCTTCTTTTGAGGTAAAGATTTTTCAGTTTACCTCTGTGTCTTGGTTTTGTTTATAACCGATTTTTAGTGAAATAATTTAATGATTAAAGATTTTTCAGTTGGTATGATCTGCAAAGATAGCAAATAGCTGATTATATCAAAAAAATCACTTTTCTATTTACAGATTATGATCCCAACATTTTTTGATGACGTCAATCCTTAGGGTATTCTGACGCCACTTGCTCCTTGCCAGCTGAAAATAAACTATGACGTCATCATATCTTAATGGAATGCATGACGTCATCCGTATTAATTTAAACTATGACATCATCCTACCTTAATGAGATGCATGACGTTATCTGCGTTAATTTATACCGCTCAAAAAGTTAATTAAATCCACAAAAGGTTAATTCGGTGCCTCCCCCACTACTAGTCACCGATCGGCAAACAAAATTTGTAAACAAACATTTTATTACTGTTCTCTCAGTTCGCCGTATGAGTATAAAGATTATCCTTAATTGAGCATACATTTCAATTGCTTATCAGCAAATGAACAAATTCATTGGCGTTGCATCGGGTCAGTGTTCCGCAAAACAAATGTTATCGAGTAGAACAAATAAAGAAACTAGATTATAAACAGAATATTCAGGCAATAATTTATTTTAAAAACATCAATTCTTAAACATATACGATCGTAAAGCAAAGGTACAAGGAACATTTCAGCTGTCCCAGATCGGTGAAGATCGTGCGGCCTGTTGTGGTATAACTACAAGTCGGAGTCGTCAAAAATCAAATCAAAGTTGAACGGACTCGTGCCTTTAACAACTTTCCAAGTGTCGTGTATTCTTTTTGTAAGCCACACACTACTCCTAGATCCATACCAGATCGATCGGCTAAGCTTCTCTATCTCCAAGACTCTTGAGAACGTCCAGTTGCCGGACGGCCACGATGCTCTTCTGAACCTCCATGATCAAAACATTATTTTTTGCGTCTTCTTAAAACGTAACCAGTCAAACAACACAACCACACGTTACCGAAGTACAACTAGTATAACTAGGCCAGCCAAAGCGACGGATGTCGGAATAAAACGAAGGATTTTCAATGATTGTACCGGTAATGGTGATTTCGAATTTAGTGTTGACTCAACAAATTTATTCTGAAGAGACAAACGGCGCGCATGCGCATAACCGTGATCGCGTCCCTTTAATAGCAAATTTGATTTTAGTCGCTTATCCCACATTGGCGGTTCTCTGGTCTTCTCCGTTTGAAAGCCTCGGAGATCATGGCCTAAAATCCCGGACATGGCGCCCGCGGAACGGCAGCGGCTATCTCGTATTTCCAAAACAGAGATGGTGATTGCGTCTATAAAGAAATGTATGAGGTAAAATCTAATATTTGAGCTTATGATAACTTCTAGCGTACCTGTATAATTCCAAGTTGGAATCGATCAGGTGAAAACATCCTCAATTCCGCTGTACAAAATGCGTATCTTCACCAGTTCGCTAACACCGTACATTTTAAGCGTGTTTTGAGTCGTTCTCTCGCTCTTAAAGCCCCTCTATTTTCTGTGGGAAGTTGTTGTAGCGGCAGTCCTCCACCGCAGCTGTGCAATTTTCTTTTCAAGTGGTCGATTATTCCAAGTTCATCCAAATTTTCACATTCAGAACCATTTCACTCCGCTTAATCAGTAAAAGGATGAAGAAATTCCTAACACAAAAACACCAGTATAATGCGAAATATTTATCAGTCATCCTAATTTAATGATAAAAATGCTTTCACGAATTTTGTTCCAGATTTCTGCCTAGGCAAAGGCATATGCATATGCGGGTACATGCACACTCCATTCCTGGTAGTAGAAATAGTTGATAGGTTCCTGGACCAAGCTTTAATTTTTTTTGTCTACTCTTGAAGAAAACGTGGAATTGCTTCAATTATAATATGGGTTTGACAACTTTTACATAAAATGCCAGTCCTGTGTGTTAAAATTTCGACCCCACTCACATTTTGTGCATTTTCAAAATTGACAAAAATTGTATCCCCCCCCCCCCCCCCCCCCCCCCCAAAAAAAAAAAGGCCCCCCTAAGGGGGGGAGGGGGAAAAAAACCGCGCGCCTTGTGAAAAACACAGATCACGGTGTTTTGGGGATTGCCGCCCGCTCCTCACGTGGAAAAAAAAATTTTTTTACTCTTGTATTAAAAAAAACGTGGAATTGTTTTAATTATAATTTTGGTTTTACAACTTTTAAAAAAAAAGCCACTCCTTTTGTTTAAAATTTCCACCCCCCCCCCATTTTGTGCATTTTTAAAAATTACAAAAATTGTTTCCCCCCCCCCCCCCCACTGCGACGTAAAAAACGATCGGTCCCTTAGAGGGCAAGATGGCAAAATACCGTGCGCTCTTGGAACCAACCAGATTGCAGGATTTTGGAGGATTCCGCCCGCTGTCAAGCTTGGAAAAAAAAATTTTTTACCATCTGGTCGCAAGATTTAAAGAAACTCAAACCCTTATTTAGCAGCAATAAAGAGGATTACGCTTCAAAAGAGGTCAAGTAAAATGCTCTTGCATCAGAGGGCAAATCCTGTCGACCAGGAACAAAAATAAAACCACAGAAAGTCAATATGCCTGCCATGACCTCTCAGTGTAAAACAAGCGGCTAAAATCTCATTTGGTCAGTCAAAACGTACATAGAACCCCCTAGAGCATAACCTACCCGCCAGGGGAAAAAACCTATTGGAACAAACAGCATTTTGGCCTGAGGTAAATTCGTGTGGCTTACCGACTCCTTTTTCACTATGGCTGTAAGCGATTAGCGCCAAAACTTGAATGCATGGCACTCTTGAAAAGCAGGTTATTTTCTAACTCTTTTCTTTGTCTTTTTATTTTTTTGAAATCTTTGTTATCATGATGAGTTAACCGTGTTGAAATAAAGATGTTTTATCATTCATTATTACAAGTAGCATTATTATTCATACGGCGAAGCTTAGCGCAGTGGCCAAAAAATCCTCCACACATAGGTGAACGTATAATGTCAAAAAGTGCTGAACATCCAGGCATTTGTGTTAATGCGTGAAAGGCGGGAAGTTAAGCGCAAGAAGATAAAAAAAAAGTAATTATAAATGATAACAAATAAATCGACGACATTTTTGAACCATCGATATTCTACCCTCGACCCTCGATATATTACCCTCGTCCCTTGAAATTTTACCCTCGACCCTCGACAAAAACCTACACTCCTTATGTTTTAGAGGTGAGAGACGAAGCGAAAGGGGAAATGAGTTAATAATTGACAATCAAAGCCTTTGTTTTTGTCGCATATCGTATTTGTCCTTTGGCACCGGGACTCAAGAGACGGTCACTGCAATCGTCAGGGGCACCCAACGACGGTTTCCTCCTAAATACATTGAAAACACTTTTTAGGCTACCCAGAGTACTTTTAGATCTCTAGAAGTGCATTTTAAGCAGCGCTATAAAATTTGCATCTGTTCGGTCATCCTAGGGCAACTTAAGTCTTTTCGAAACTATTAGGGCTTCAGTACTACTTTCCCGAAAAATTTAGATGTAATTTAACGTTTTAAGAAAGTGAGAATTTTTTGAATTCCTCTTTCCATAGCATTTTTTCATCCGAAAATTTTAGGTTTCCGTTTTACTACGAAAAATAACTAAACCTGGGGTCGAAGTGTGAAAAATTAAACTTTAGAAAATCGTAGGGAATTTATTCGCTAAGCTTCAAAAATTGTACACAGATGGAACAGTCACTTAGAAACATTTAGCCGTCCTCAAGTAATAGAAAATTTTAGGCAATATTTGCTTCTCCGAACAGATATTTTACAGAAAACAGTTGTTGGGTGCCCCTGAATCGTGTAACTAATAATTCTCAACCGACAACTGAGATATCAACCGAGGTAGGTGACACTGTTTTCGCCGAGCGAGGACATCAGAAGATTATAAAAGTTATCATGCTGATTAGAATTACCGAAGAAAGTGTCAAATTTATCGAAACTAAGTCTATCCAATCAAACTTAAAACTTAGAATATGAGCTTACATACCTGAATAAACAGATTCACACTTCATAACATTTCACTTTGGCTATTACGGTCAGTTTAACACCTTAATTTCGAAGTTTAGACTCAAGAATCCCGAAATGGACAATAAACAAATCTGCTGGCAAGACCCTTGATGATCACTTTGCAAGTTATGAAAACATCGCTTGGATTAATTTAAGGGAATGTTTGGGGAGTAGCCTCGAGCTTCTCCCCTAAATTTAACAGTTCCTTTTGATACTGTTTTTGTTTCTGTTCAGAGTTAGCTCTGAAACACCAATAACAATAGCAGTAACAACAACAATGGTTATTTCTTGATTATACTTTTTACAGAAGTGTACGGGCCCGCAGGTAGCTGGTGCTAATCTTGGCGGGCCGGTCAATTAAAGTGTAAGGAATTCTTTTTATACGGAGCTGTATCCGCTCGTTCTGAAACAGTTCAGGCACCTGGTATGTCCGATAAAAGAAAGTGTAAGAGCCTATTATCTGCAGAGCGAAAAAAATCCAAAAAAAATCATTCGACAGTCGTTGACACCAAGATAATACATCGAGTAGGGTTTAGTGTATGGATATTGGTCAGACACTTGTTTTGAGTTAGGTAGGAAAACACGACTTCTTGAAATTATCTACTTACTTTTCAGTGTCGTGTGGGTCAAAAGTCAATAACACATTGAAAAGTCCTGCATACTCAGATGGCTTCTATGCTGGCAACATGAACTGCAGTTACAATGTTTCGATTCCAGATGGTAAGGCGCTGAGACTCAAGTTTCAAACATTTGAACTGGAGTCTGATTCAGAATGCAGGTAGGAATAAATACGTCTGGCTTGTCTTTTCTAAGCTTTAATATTGTGATGAAGGGAGAATAACTTGCCTGGGAGAACATTTTGAAAGAGACTTTAATGTCCATTCAACTGTCATAACGTCATTTTCTTCTATTTCGGTTGGGTCAAAAATTGGCAAATTAATGCAGGGAAGGCTTCCCTTGACCCATCGGATTTATCTTTAATTTCTTCTCAAACGAACATCCGAAGCGAAGCAGCGAGCAAGAGGAGAAAAATAAACCTGGTGACCATCGTACCGAATCTCTCATTCAGCCAGGCGCCTGGGTCAGGATATGACCCTCGGGTTCTGACTGGTGGGTATATTAACCACTGCGAGATCCAATCTTATTGGTTCTTGCCATTGGATTTAGCGAGGGGACAGAAGTAGGGATATTTGTTATTTCGCAGCAAGGTATATTGATAGACATTTTCTTGTAGGATCGATTATTTGGTAATAACGAATGGTGTTACAGAAGTTCGATACTGCGGTGACCTCACAAGAAGAGACCTTTTGATATCCGGAAACTACGTTGAATTAACGTTCCACACGGATTGGTTGCTCGAGAACAAAAGAGGATTTGAAATATTCTTTACTGAAGAAATTCCCGGTAAGTTTACAAAGGTCACAATTTGGCATATCTCCATTTAAGTACGGTCTATTACAGAATGCTTTATGACCGGAAGACACGGAAGATTCTTCACAAGAATAAACGTGGGAGGGATTTTAGGCGAGCAAGTAAAATGTAAATGACATGGCAAAAAAGGCGTTCTTCCTTCAAAACACTGACTTAGGTTTCTGCCCCAGTAAAGATGGTAAAGGGTACATAGCTTATGGAATAAATATCTCCTCTCGTCTTCCTCAGTGTTGTGGCCGGGCTTCCCTGTTCCAACTCTTGAAGTGCTTTTATTAGTAGATAGCCGCACGCACAGCAACGAAAATGACAACAGCTCCAATTACCTTTCAGTACTTTGTCCACAAGGCTGGAATTCAAGTTTACATGGCGTATGTTACAAAGTCTATTCCAACCATTTGGACTGGAAGTCAGCAAATTCCGCGTGTATAAAACTGGGAGGAAACCTCGCTGTATTTAATTCGTATGCCAAATTACAAGAATTTCCTGAAAATGCATTCGGCGGCTATGCATGGATTGGTTTACGAAGAGATCCTGAAGACGAGAAACACTGGTTGTGGGTTGGTGGGTCACGCCCTGCTTTCGCTTCCTGGATTACTGGGGAACCAGTCAATCCGTATATCGAGGATTGTGGGGGAATACTTTTGCCGTCAAGGAAATGGAATGACTTGACTTGCAAGTACCCTCTTAGATACATTTGTGAAATCAATGGTACGTACAACTGCCTTCATTCCTGCAATCATAGTCAATAGTATTGGGAAGGTTACTACTTTTTACCTCATTTGTTTTTTGTTCTTTTCCCCGCCCCCTGGCCCAATGTTGTAGAAAACTAAAGTGTTTTTACGCGTAATAGACCAATTTCGATATATAAAAAATCAAACTTGGTTCCGGGTTGTACAATCTTCCCAGTTACTTTTGTCCGTGATTATAGCTTAGAAAATTTCAGAAAGTAATATGATATGCATTTCGCTACAGATCGCCAGTTGCCCCTAGAGTGTTATGATCTAGTGGCTGTGCTAGGTTATCCTATCACCTTGTATGGTAGTCTCCCTTATTAAAAAAATGGGGGTGCTTGGAGTAGGGGGGGGGGCTGATGATCGCAATCATGTGGTTAAGTCTTGGACAAACAACTTGACATGCCATTGTTCTGGCAAAGCTACATTTCAAGGAATAAAACATCTCCATGAAGCAAGACGCAATCAATTTCTTCACACCTCTATTGGTGTAAGTAAGGCAGACAAAATCATGAAAATCTCATGTTGTCCTCGAGATTCATCATTAAACTGATAGTCACCTTGATGAAATGAATACTTCCCCGGAAATTTAGAAACATGTTAGCAATCGCAAAAAGGGCCGTTACCTTTCACCTCTTATGAATCTCTGAACGACTAGCAACACGTACAGTGTGGAATGGGTAGGAATTATTGACTTTGACGTCACATAACAAAAAAAGTCAACTTGCGCTTGTCCCGAATCTGACATCCATAAAATCAAGAATTTTCATTGCTAATATGGCGTGTAACACCACTGACCTTCTTAAATAGTGTCTGGCTTACTCATGCTCGCCATTAATTTATTTTTCTTGACTGTGAGATGGGGCAGAATTATCCCCCTATAGTTTATGTACAATCTGAATAATATCAAATACTGCCTTCTTGTGGTCCGTTTCGCAATTGCGTGCTACGGAATTTAACGCCTTTCCAGATACGCCTGGCACCTTTTTCTTTAGTACATCTACCATTGTTATTTTTCGGCTCGTCAGTTTATTTCCAAATATCCCTCACACTGAAGTTCCACTTTTTTTAATATTCCGTTTTGAAGCAGATTCAGCATAATTAAGAATACCGTAAAATTCCGAAAATAAGCCTCGGGGCTTATATTTTTCAAAGACCCTTTTTGAGGGTCTTTTTTTGGAGTGGCGTATAATTATTCGGAGGGGCTTAACTACGAAGGGAAATTTGCGTTTCAAAATCGATTGGGCTAGCCTTATAGTTGGAAGTAAATTTACCGTTTTTGCTTTGTTTTACTTTGTATCTGAGGGCATTTTTCTAAGTATACGCCCCCGGGGGGGGGGATTATATTCGGAGGGGCGATTTAACGGAGGATTTTTTGCGTTACCGGTTTGGGGGGCTTATATTTGGAGGGGCTTATACATGGAGGGGCTTATTTTCGGAATTTTACGCTATCAGGACAGTCAATCGAAGGGTGGGCCGGAAACTCTAAGAACGGCTCACAGGATTGGTTTAGAAAACAATAGATATCCCTGACCCAAACAAAACTAACAATGAACCCCAACTCTGAAACAATAGAGCTTTGGGCCAACAAGAACCTAATTAGAGGTTCTGGCCAACAGCAATCGAAGCTGTACTTAATAGTCAATATAAGTGTTGACTGTGAATCGGTGGAGTGAAACATTCTTTCGTCTTATGTTCTTTTGGTTTGTTTTCATAACCATAACAAAGTTGATAAAGCCAAATTTTTGCATCCTACTCCCTCAAGCGAGGAGCACCACAGTTTTTATTTTATTTTATATTATATTTATTTTTCTTTATTTTCTTTTTTTATTTTGTTAACAAAACTCATCTTTCATTTGTTGTAAAGCAGAAACTCCTAAAACCAGTACAACAGTAAAGAGATAATTAGCCAAGAAAGTACAACCTCGTTACTTAACATATTTCAAAATAACAGACTTTCACGTTCTTGATCAATCGCCAAAGACCGAAGACTTAGACTTAAAAAGAGCTCTATTGCAGTTATTAAAACCAGAATTCACATTATATTGACCTCTCCTAACCGTAAATCTGGTGCCCAAATTGTAATATAAAAGACTTGTAAAAAGCATTCTCTGAGTAAATTTCATTTCATCTTTATGCTGATGATACCAGCATAATCTTTGCGAATAGCAATCAAAGACAAACTCGGTGAACCGGAAGGAAACTTCGAAATGTCCAATGAAAGTAAACCCATGACTGCTGCATCAAACTTAAATCTTAAATGAAGATTAATCGAATTAGTTACTCCTCCGCCCACCCTAAAAAGTTCTTAGTAAAAGAACCTAACATAGATTGTGGATGAAACTTGGTGCACTGATGTAACAAGTCAAGACGTGATAAAAAAGTACGCAATAAAAAGTTGGGGTCACCATGCTCGTTTTCACGTCACAATGCTGAGAAATCATGACGGCTATTTGGGACCCTTTTGGACCGCGCGCAGCCCAAAACTAGACAAAAAGGAAAAATTTTTTTGATGATGCATGTGGCATCGCACAGAATTTGACTTGAATGTATTGTTTAAACCCTTACGTACATTAAAAATTCCCTTGTTTTTACTTTGCGCTCCAAAGAAGACTTAATTTGGACACTCGCTGTTCGACCCGTTATAGCTCAATCCGTACACTTTAATTAAATTTCCAAAACACAGAACATAGATTTATGCCAATTTTTTTTCTCATTGAAAGGAAGCACTGTTCTTACTAAAATCATGAAACAAAAAGTGGGGGTCAGCGTACTCGTTTTTGCGGTAGAGCTGCAGAAAGTGCGCACCAAATGCATTTCCTTGAGATGGGACTAGGGCGAGTTTCAAAATGGCATGTATGTGAAAGGGTGAAGAAAGCATTAAAAAATCAGTTTTACAGAATTTACATCGAGATATCACAGTTAGGACGCAATGTGATAAAGATGGCGCTTAAATGAAATCAAAGTGAGTTAGCACAAGTTAACATCCACTATCGAGGTTCTTCGTGAGGAAGTCGAACTCAGCAACACGCGTACTGCTTACGTAATGCACATTCCTAACACATTGAGTCTCATCTCGGCAAGAAACAACCGCAAACGAAAATTTCAATAGCGTTTCTCTTCAGTCAACTTCATTTTAAAGCTTTTTAATAATATTACTTCAGATGGTATTTTTCACGGCGGTTATCTTGTTATACGCAGTAAGAGATGCGCAGAGCAAAACCAGCGAATCACCTTAACAACCTTTTCAACCAATTATTAGACTAGTTCACTACTGTTCACAGTCCCTTACTTTTTCGTAAGATCGTCGAGATCAAAGACTTTGCGTTACGGGCGGCAATCTTGGTTTCATATGTGCCGAACACTCATCCTAGATGGCCGCCCGTAACGCAAGGTCTTCAATCTCGACGGTCTTACGGAAAAATACTAGGGATTGTAAACAGTCTATTCCAATTCCGAAAACACATGTATACTAGAAATGGAGCATTATATCAAAAAATATATATTTAGGTATATTTTTAAAATCTATAGTCTTTCATGGACCCGGACTACCATATAGACCATCTGTGTCAAAAAACTGGTAAAATACTGGAAAATAGCGCTAAGCTTCGACACTTTGTCCCACGACATGTATTACTTACCATACACTACTCACTTATTTCACCATATCTGCACTATGGTATTTTTGCTTGGGGCCAGTGTGCACAGACTCATCTCCATAAACTGTTGCAGATATTGCAAAGACGAGCAATGATATTCTGATATTCTTCATTTCAGCGAGAGAGTATTCAACGCCTATGCTCCATTAGCCATCTAATGTACATGTATGATGTACACAACAACCCATAGTACTGAAATTGAAAATATCCTCAAAATGTTTCAGAAAGTGTCTTACACTCACCAAAATCGAACTAGCTCTAAAACTGATAAAAAGAAATTTGTATGCAAAGTACAAGAACTGAGAAAATAAGAAATTCTTTTTCAAGATCTGGTGTCCAAAATTAGAATAGTCTGCCTTTGTTCTCTAAAAGTACTAAGTCAAACGTAATTCAAATCGGAATTTAAGAAAGTGCTCCTTGAAACCTTGAATATGAGGATTTTTATACTGAAGGTTCTGAAATTAAAAATATATCACCACTACTACCCAGTATCATAATCAAATATCCACAGCGATTGATTGTGTAACGAAACTAAATACTACAGTCTGTGCGTATGCATGAAGTTACAGCAACTCAACCAATTACCATAATTTTCTTTCTTTTGTTTTTGTCATAACCCCCCCCCCCCCCCCCCCCAAAAAAAAAAAAAAAAAACGCCTAAGCCGACATCTATGCATATTGATCTCACGCTTAGCCAATAACGCATATATCTTTGGTAGGTTGTCCTGAAAACTGGACTGCATTGCATGGCTTTTGCTACAGACTCTCCTTCAATAGCCTGGATTGGAGGGCGGCAAAATTTGCTTGCAAAGCACTGGGATCTAATCTCACAATGTTGAATTTACGAGTTGAGCAACAACACCTTCGTTGGGGAGAGAGGACTTGGATTGGTTTGCATCGTGATTCCAGTGATAAATCAAGCTGGTTGTGGATTGATGGCTCGCAAGCTGTTAACATGACCTTCGATTCTAATCAACCAGTAAACTTTAAACAACAATCGGAAGATTGTGTGTACATGAGGCCATCTGGGAAATGGAATGACCTGAACTGTAATGAGTCCCTTAGTTACTCTTGCGAATTGCCCGCAGGTTGGTTAAGAAACGTTATCATCATTGTGTATACTGCTGGGAGGAGGGGGGGAGGATATTTTTTAAAGGGGCAGAATTTTTAAAATCCTTCCCCCACGTCATACAGAATTTTTTCACAACCCCCCTCCCCCCCACCCGCCCCCGTCTTGACCAAAAGAAAAATTGACACCCCACCCAGTCTTGACGTCAATCTCTGAACGGTGCAGAGATTTAAAATAGAAAACTAAACCCAAAAAGGGACTGAATTCATATTTAGTCTATCATAATTATTAATATACAAGCCAAAGCTCAATTAAAATTGAATAAAGTTTATTTTTGGCTACGGTCAAAAAGTGATAGGAAAACAGAAAATAGCCTCAACAAATGCGTCAATGTTTAGCGTTGCACGGTACGGCCAAACCACCCCTCAAATATTGTATCATTAAGGCTAAATTTACTTATCTTTTACATTTCTTTTCATTTCTTGACCAAACTTGCCAGATAGACTACGATTGTTGACCAAATAATTTTAAGTTTTTGCTTGACGCAAAATGTCAAATTGTGACGTCACAAAGGCTGACGTCACCAAAATGGGTTAGATGCATTTTTTAATTTCAAAGTCGAATTTATATTATCTGAAAGAGCTTTTAGAACGGGAGTAAAACAGCGAAAACCGTTTCTCGATACGACACGTAAAACCCGAGTTATGGGACTTCAAAGAAATTTAAGTGCACCCCCTGAATCATACTTTTCCTTAAAAAACGATCCCTATGATATTTTTTCACAGTTTTCTGCAAAATAGGCTGATTTTCCGATAACACAAACCTTCAGTTAGCCAAAATCGTATCACTTTAGATTTTCGTTTTTTGACTCAAAAACACTAATTTAAGCAAACCAAAACATTTATCACGTGACATTTTATTACGTCACAAAACTGTTTTCTAGGTTTTTGCGCAGTTAGGGATTTCTTTTTTTCAAATTTTTCTTTTTCCTTTAACTTTCAACAGTAAAGTTGTGTTGTACTTAAATAGCAAGGGCCACTCGACAATAAAACTCTTAAAATCTAGACTTATTTTACGGGGGTATCCCGTTTTTGTGCTCCGAATTTATCCAAATTCAAAATGTCATTTATCAGCTTTGAGATATTGGAAAATTTTTTTCAGCTTTCGACTTCCCTTGAATATTCTTTCAGAAACGGTATAAAAAAATGGAAATTCAAAAGTTTAAAATTTACATATGAATGACGTCAGCAAATGTGACGTCATAAGTTGACATTTGGTGTCATTCTATGAGCCATTTTGATTGGCCTGATGTTACGTACTTTTTTTAGGCCAAGTTTGGCAAGGAAAGAGTTAAAGACAACAATTTTTTTCTAAATTAACTAAAATTGCCACGCTTTGATGAGTCCCTTGGGGGGTGGTTGGGCCCCTCCGTGTGCACGTTCATTTCGTGCTAACTTTGTTATTTCTCCTCCACCTTTAAAGGGGTTACGTGCCAAAACCTTTCGTCGATGAATGATGTGCGTATTTGGCCAGAACATTGTGTTTTGGACAACCAAAGGTACGGGTCAGTTTGCAATTTTTCCTGCGGCAATGGAAAACAAATTAGCGGCCCTTCATCTGCTCGGTGCGGAATAGGAGGACACTGGAGCGAGGACGTAAACAAAGTCATTTGTTCTGATGGTTTGTATTAGCCTAATTGTTGTTTCTTGCTTCTTTTTACCCTTATTAATGTTTTTCTCTTGACGTTCCAGAAAGTCATTTGTAAAAAGCTGTCGACATTAGTCAAAGAAGCAATGCAATGGAGATATTTCTCCTTTCTGCTATTAAATGGTGAACAAATACGGTAGAAGCAAAAACCCTTTCCAGTTGAACGCGCAGGGCCATATAATGACCGATCGGAGGCGGGGTAATGCCACCACGCGCTTATCACATACAGAATGGCACCATCTTTTCAACGCTTTCGCTCCGCATCCAATTATAGCACCGACGATTAAGTGGACGGCTATAAAGAGAACCGGAAATGAAGTCAAAAACTTTTGCGTTCGTGCGAGTGTCGCTTTCCTTACGTTTCTGTGTCGCCATAGCGCTTCGATTGGACGGCGAACAGAGTAGTTTGACGTACTAGCGACTAAGGGAATTTTAGTTGAGCGTTCTTTAACATTTTAATCAACTTTTTGCCCTATCATCGCAAAAAGTAAATACTTCTAACTTAAGTCATATTTTCAGACCAGTTTTCTTCAGAATTGATGAATTATTTTAGCGTAGTTATTTATTCTTTTTTGCCACGGGAGTCGATAAGACATGTCGGTTAAAGAGTGCCCCAAGAAAGTTTGTTAACTTTGTCTTGATTGTAAAGGCCTAAACTTTTGAATAAATTATAACCCAACGTTTGAAAGAGGGCCTTCGTTCTTTAATTCAATTATTTCAAGAATTTTAGCGCCCGCGCTTCAGGTGCTAACAAAAGGAAGTTAGATACGTATTTAAACACGCTCAGGTGTGTTTCAAGTCGTGAAAACGGATTAAATGTATTGAAGACATCTTCTCTCTTTGCCTGTTTTTGGAAAACAGAAAAAAAGAACCGATGCAAACCCTGACTTGCTATTTTTATTTGAGAAGAATTTTAGAAATGATTTTCTCTGAATCCTAGTTGAATAATAAAATTTCCTGTTTTCTTGTTTGTGGAAACATTTGAAGTATTGTTTTCTATAATCAGTAGTTTGTACACTATTTCTAGGCATCCCCCTTCTCTGAATAGCTGAAATGCTTTTAATATTTAAAACTCAGTATGTCTGTAGGGCTGAAATGGAGTGGAGTGGAGTGAAGTTAAGTGATGACCATGAAATGATGCTGTCTAGGGAAATACTCTGTACGCGGACATTTGACAATTTAAGAAACAGAAGAAAAGCCGTGCCCACAGAGGTGGACTCAGGGTTTAAGACAGCAAAGTCACTCAATAGTTGTATAGAGTAAAAGTTTACCAACAATTAAGCAAAGATCACTCAGAATGAGATTAACGCTAAAAGAAAAGAAAAAGGAAACAAAGAAGAGGATCGAGGCAATTAAAAGCAGCGGAACTTCAAGAAAATTTTCAGAATAAGACAAGTTATGAGAGGATATCACTGAGAAGGAGAAAGCTACTGAAGAGAGTAGGAATGCTGCAAATGCTACCGGGGGCTAAAGAGGGACAAGAAGCCAGGAATATCGGAAATTTTCGAGTTGCGATAATGGAATAATGCCCTTTTGGGGGTGGAATAATGGAAACATAGAAATTTCTGAGTAGAAATATTAAGTAATGCCCTTTTAAGGGGGTAAAAATGGAATAGAAAGACAGTTATCGAGAAGGAATAATAGAATAAAAAACACACCAATACTTCTCTCAACCCCCGAAAGTGCTCAGATTGATGACCAAGACAGAAAACATTTGAAAGACAGGCATTGAAAGGGTCGAGCCAGACTAATAAACGACAGGATTGAAGAGGAGAGGAAGCGGTGAGCACTAAGCGAAGGCGCAGAAGAGAAGATAAGACTATAAATAAAATGTCTCAAAGAATAAAAGCAAGGCAGAAAGAAAGGTACGAGAGCAAGAAATAGAAAGGAAAACAAGTAGAGGTGGCACAAATGGAACAGCAGGCAGCGCAAGGCCAGGCCCAGATGCTGGAGATGATGAGGGTGATGCAACAACAGCAACAGACCATGACAGCCTGCAGGTGTAACAACAACTGTTAATGAATTGCTATGCATTCTTTAAAAATCTACAGAAGCTATGATGTTGTTAATTGTTGTTTTCATTAGTGCTTTCAAATACCACTGAGTGCGAAATATGTCTTTTTTAAACAAATGAGCAGTTAGTGAGTAAATATACTGTTCATTTTAGTTTTAAACCATGTATGACTCTGATTGAAAAAATAAATAAAAAAAAAACTCGTTAAAGTATTATATTTATCATGGCATTTTCAATTGCAGGGTGTTAAACTTGTGTGAGAAAAGGTTACTTAATAGTCTTAATATTGTATGTTTAAAAGTACCTAGAGCCTAGGGAAGCATTGCAGTTATATTTACAGACCTGAGTGGATTGAGCTTGCTGACTGCTCAGCAATTTGAGGAAATGTTGTTATGGTCCTTTTGGCTTAGCAGGAGCCATTAAGTATTCATCTAATTGAATAATTTGTCGCCTTAGAAAGCTATTCGAGTATAGTTTCATCACTTTTGTCAACATTGATACTATTTACTGGTAACTTGAGAAACGGGTTTGTTCTCTGGCTATGGTATGTGATTCAGTCAAATAGTGGAGATAACTTTAAATAAACCATTAATGGGAATCCCACAAATGAAGAGTTTTTGTTCGATTACTGCCGTTCTATGCATGACAACAAATTGTCTTCTGTGTATGGCTACAAATAGCCCAGTTTACATGCCGTAAAGTCAATGACTATTTTTTTCGTNATCTAATTGAATAATTTGTCGCCTTAGAAAGCTATTCGAGTATAGTTTCATCACTTTTGTCAACATTGATACTATTTACTGGTAACTTGAGAAACGGGTTTGTTCTCTGGCTATGGTATGTGATTCAGTCAAATAGTGGAGATAACTTTAAATAAACCATTAATGGGAATCCCACAAATGAAGAGTTTTTGTTCGATTACTGCCGTTCTATGCATGACAACAAATTGTCTTCTGTGTATGGCTACAAATAGCCCAGTTTACATGCCGTAAAGTCAATGACTATTTTTTTCGTCATTGGAAGTCCCCATGTTTTGCGAGTCTAAAGTTACTCCTTTTTTTTTCAACGTCGGATTTGTGGTGACCGCAAGAGATGATGGGGCGAAGTCAAGGGGTTGAGTGGCCTTCATCGGATTTATGGTAACCTGAGTAATAGTATCAGTATCGAAGAGATAAACTAAACGATCTTCCCGTCAGCGACCTTGCAAACGCTAGCACATTGACACACTTTTGGATGACCGCTTGAGTATTACTGGCTAGTTAATCCTCTAGTCCCACTTCCCTTGGAGGATGACTCTCTGGTTTCCCGGAGGTCACCAAGCTTCGTGGTTACATAGTTTTGTGCAAGGTAAACCGCGCAAAAGCTTGTGGACCAGACGTTGCACCCAATTGGTTGGTGAAAGAGTACGCACAGATTTTGCATTCTCTATTACTAGAACCCAGAACTCCACCTTTGAGGAGCAGCGGCTGCCTAGTGTTTGGCGTTCGCCGATATGACACCAATCCCCAAAAAAATAATCTGCAAAGGACTTGTAAAAAAGATATACGTCTGATCACTTTGACAAGTTGTATCGCTAAGATATGCTGAGGACTTTGCGCTTTTGATCAAGTCAAGCCAGCAGCACTGCAAGTACTAGATACCAACCGTCCTATTTGGCGCAGTTCCGAGGCCGGTCCTCTACAACACTGACCATGCAAGAAGCTTTTCGCGCTTGGACTGAAGTCTAATAAAAACTAATGGAAAACTAATGGAAATTTTTCCACCATCATCCTGTTATGTTGTATTTGAATTATTTGTTTCTAAGTATTTGAGTGGAGTGTCTGTAAACTAGCTGGATAAGCTAAGTACACTTTCCACTATAAACAAGCCTTTAAACCTCTTAACCTTTTATCGGGACAATCCTCTTCAACTATAGAAAGGCTTTTGACTTGATCGATCATAGAAAGCTGATTTATAAATCTATAAATTAAAGTTAAGGTGACAGCCATAGACCCGCCTTAAATTCCTATGGATATGTGTTCAATGTTCACTCATTCATTTAATCTCTGGGACTGGGACGAATAAAAACAAACCCGTGGTACTGGGTAACACTCTGTCCTCAAAAAAGAGGCGGAATCGGAAGACATGATTGATGTTTGTGATGATTTAGGAATGGAGAGTTTCTTTGAGCATGTCTTAAACAGGACGGAGGAAATTCTTGGTGAGAACTCAAATGTAAGCAGTGAACATTGTATTTCAACCCATGTCGATCTCCTAGAAAGAACGGTAAATCCGGAGTACCCCCCTGGGTGCTGCACGTGCAAAACGGTGTTGTTCTGCTAAATAATACAAACCTTCTGCTTTTTTGCCCCTCTCGTTGCCTTTTTGCTTATTAATAAACGACAACGTCTGCCATTATTCTTGTTGTTGTAATTATTCCATTTTATTCTCCCCAAAGTATTAAAAGTAGCAATGAAAGCAATACGAAAAAGATAAAGATTACACACGATTCTATGTATTCGTATCTCAAAATATGTTTGATGGAACGAATCCTAAAAAGGCTCCCGTGTCTGTTTTGTTAGGAGACCCAGTATATGGCCGCTGGTTTCTAGACGGTAGTGATCCAGGTGTAAGGTTAGTAGAAGTTATACATATGTAGTTTGTTTGTTTGTTTGTTTTTTTTTAACCGATTTTGCGAGAACCTCTTATTTGATTCTTACTTTTTTCTAACTCTTAAAATTGTCTCATAACGTAGGATTATATTCGAGGGTAAAATAGTGGCCTGCATGTTCCTATGACAGGTAATTCTTATATTCACAGCTAGATACTATTCATTGGTCTTTGTGATCTTACAGGTATTCTGGTACCGTTAACCATACTAAAGGCTGGTGTCCTGGAAGCAAAGCGGCGACTTTCAGTCAGAATGGTTCCTATGCTACTGTGCCAAACATTAACATAACGACCTGTGACTTAACAATTGCATTTTGGGTAAAGTATAATGGTGTTGACGGGCCTATACTGGCACTTTGGACACAGGGTGGAAAACTATTTTACGTTACAGTCAAGAATTCCCGACTCATTTTATCGATACACAACACTTTCGACTTACAAATCAATTACTGGAATCACGTAGCGGTAACATGTCAGCTGCATAAGATCAAGGTGTTCGTTAACGGTAAGGAGGAGGCATTGAGAGACCAATGGAATGAGTATTTCTTCTCATCGTTAGGCCGTTATCAGCCAGAGTATATCATAGGGAATGATCCAGTTTTCGTCCAGATGCCAATGGCAAATGGGGTGTTTGTTGGAGCAGTCATGGATCTTTATGTGACTGGAATAGCTTTATCTGGGAAGCAGGTCTATGACCTGAGTAAAGGTTAGAGTAGTATATCTATTCGAGGATAAATCGTATACAGCCCGATCCTTAATAGGGGTCAGTTGGATGTTAAAAAATTGAATGTTCCTTTTATAGTCCTGGTTTTAGTCTTTTACAGATTGTGCTAGCGTAATTCGTCATAATTTTCATCAATGTTCCAAAAACTATAGTAATAATTTGCTCTTTTGGCTAGTTTTACAACTCAATATTGATCATGTTACCACTTATTTTGGCCAGAGAGCAGAATTACAGGCAAATCTAAGTAACGAAATAATTTTTTTGTCTGCTTATTGTCACATTCATGGGACTTAGGTCCCGCAGGAATTAATCAACGGTGAGAACTCTTTTTACAGGACTTAACGTATGCGCATAATTAGCTCGATTACTTAAGATGGTGTCAGCGAGCTGGTCGTTAATTCAGGTTTCAGTTTTTGTAGTTAGACAGTTTTGTAGGTTTAGTGGTCTACCTTTCTACATTCATCTATCACTGCAAATACATCAGTGGAAATCACTACGTAATCGCAGTATTATTCTCATTATTTAAAGGCAAACCATTTACACCCGTAATAACCAACGAAGAGTCGGAAATACATGGTTGCAAAGTCAATGTAACGTGGAGTAGAAAAGAAATATGCACCATAACGAACACCACTGTACGCTATAGGGAGATAAAACCACTCGTCATTGAAGCTAAATGGACAGAATATAAGGTTCCTTCAACCACCTTTCATCTTTTATCTCTGGAATGCGACAAGGGGTATGAAATTGGTGTGTCTTCCTGGTTTGGAGAAGTTCAAAGCGACTGGTCAGTTTCTTGGAAAGTTAAAACCCTCTCTACAGGTGCGATATNAGAATATAAGGTTCCTTCAACCACCTTTCATCTTTTATCTCTGGAATGCGACAAGGGGTATGAAATTGGTGTGTCTTCCTGGTTTGGAGAAGTTCAAAGCGACTGGTCAGTTTCTTGGAAAGTTAAAACCCTCTCTACAGGTGCGATATTACCTTATGTATGTTTAATAATAGCTTAGAGGTTTTGGTATTGACACCAAGCCATATCCAGTTGAACCTCTGCTGAGGGTCCACAATAGCCGGGTTCTGAAATCCCGCCTTCCCGCTGTTTTTTTCTTCTTAATTCCGCTATCCCGCCTGTTTTTACGTCCGAATCCCTATCCCGCCTAGTCTGCTACACAGCCACAACGTTTGTGGGGAGGAGCGTTGTGTGACGACACTAAAAATTGCTGTGTAGCAGACTAGATCCCGCCTAATTTTTTACGAGTTTCCTGCTTTCATTATTGAAATATTAAAACGTTATACAATGTTTAAGACTTGCTTTCTTGCAATAGGCAGCTTTGATGTTTTTAAGTCAAGAGCATTAAAAGGCTCTTGACTTAGCCATTAATAGCCTGGGACCAGACTCCGTAGTGGGGAAAAAAGGCAAAAAACGGGATCAATTTTTTTCTCCCTTTTCCCCCAAGGCGGAGCCTGATCCAAGGCTAAACCATTAACGACTGTAACTTCATTTTCTGTTTAGCTTATTATTATTTTGGGGGAGCACATCAGTACAAAAAAGAAGGTTTACTTCGATCTGCGTTATGGCCATTTGGAGACAGCCAGTTGAGTTGGGTAGATGGATGTTTCGATTGATTTACTACTAGGTTGCAATAGGCGATGAAGCCAATTAGCTACGCTGACAACTGGTCATGGAAAGTTTGTATGAACACACTAGTTGGACAGATTGATAAAATGTTAGCTTTTATGGAACCCAAACCTCCGATGGAATCGAAGAGCACAAGCAGCTGTAGACAACCCTCATGTAGAAAGTGTACTTTTCCACCCTTCTTGCGCTTGGTCCCCGATTTCTTCCTCGTTTGCGCCGCTACTTGTACTCATTCCTGTTTAAAATCTCTTTACTTTCTACCATTCTTAAATCCGCTCAAAAATAGGTACTTGTGACCTGCAATAGTTTGCAAAACAGTCCTCTTTTCTCACAATCGGTTTTAAAAGGTGCAAAGTACAGGCGAAGACTGTGTAAAATTAACTGCGTATTTTTTCGCGTCTCTTCCTAGTCTAATTCGTTTTTTTGGCCTCACTCCAGACCTTTCCCTTGGCCGTTCGAGCACAACGTCAGTTACCAAGTACCGGAATAAGACGAAAACACGCAAAGGTGATAATGGATAAAACTGATAGGCCTCATTTCCTTAGCGACTAGTAGTTCCTAGTACATGGGTGGTGTACACAAAAAAGTCAAAATGTGGTCACGACAAAACTTAATTCCCGTATCCCGCTACTTTTCCCTTACGATTCCCGCATCCCAACCCAATAAAAATAGGAAATCCCGCTTCCCGCTCCTTTTTTTAGCTCGCATCTCGAGTATCACCACCAAAAACATCCAAATCCCGCATCCCGCCAAACCTATTGTGGATCCTCTCTGCTAAGGGTAGACCTCTAGGGAAGTAGACACCCCCTTTCAGGTCCCTCAGAAGCCAAGTGGGCAGTAAAACAGATCAAGACGGAAATTTACTGCAACAAAGCCCTTTGATGTTCAATAACAATAAAAATGTACAGATTAGCCTCCGCTTACTGGAAGTTTACGGGTAACTTTTGAACTTTAAGCGACTGTTGTTCTGTAATAAATAGCCTGTCACGACGCTGTATGTTCATGGCCATCTTTAATTGGCCTGCATTTCTACATTTGGCAAATTGACGGTGAAACTGGCAAAAAGAGACCAATTTCAATATATCAAAAGTCACACCTTGGGGGAATAAAATAAAAGAAATGTATTATTCATTGTTGTACCTCAAGTATGAATTTGAATAATAAATTGTTCTATAGTATTTGACGTATTAATTTCTAATATCCAAACCACTTTCAGTAAAAGAAGTCAAAAAGCTTTTAAGAAAGGTTTCTACAAGAAAATCACGAAGTGTAAAAGCGGTCAACTGGTAATGTTTTCTTCCCCATTAAGGTTACGTTAACAAGGTACCGGTTGAAACATTTAAAGGGCACTTCGTTCACACGGAACTTTTCAATATTTTTGCGCTGTTCACACGGAGTTGTCGAGCCGTAATATTTCCAAGCAAAGCGAGTAATAACATGACTCGTGAATCCATGCTCGCAACATCTGGTTGCTATTTTGGTATACACTTCATGGTGGAAAGCCACAAGTGCACCGGTAATATACACCCTGTGTGATATGTAGTATTGTGTCTTCTCACTTATAGTCAGTAGTAGAAACTAGTAGTTACTAGGACTTACCTGTAGTTACTAGTAGTTGCTGGTAGTTGCTTAGTTACTAGTAGTCACTGGTAGTTACTAGTAGTTAAAGGTAGTTACTAGTAGTCACTGGTAGTTACTAGTAGTTAAAGGTAGTTACAAGTAGTTACTTGTAGTTACTAGTAGTTACTAGTAGTTACTGGTAGTTACTTGTAGTTACTAGTAGCTACTGGTAGTTACTAGTAGTTAAAGGTAGTTACTGGTAGTTAAAGGTAGTTACTTGTAGTTACTGGTAGTTGCTAGTAGTTACTGGTAGTTGCTAGTAGTTACTGGTAGTTGCTAGTAGTTACTGGTAGTTGCTAGTAGTTACTGGTAGTTGCTAGTAGTTACTGGTAGTTGCTAGTAGTTACTGGTAGTTACTAGTAGTTACTTGTAGTTACTAGTAGTTACTGGTAGTTACTAGTAGTTACTGGTAGTTGCAAGTAGTTACTGGTAGTTGCTAGTAGTTACTGGTAGTTACTAGTAGTTACTGGTAGTTGCTAGTAGTTACTGGTAGTTGCTAGTAGTTACTGGTAGTTACTAGTAGTTACTTGTAGTTACTAGTAGTTACTGGTAGTTACTAGTAGTTACTGGTAGTTGCTAGTAGTTACTGGTAGTTGCTAGTAGTTACTGGTAGTTACTAGTAGTTACTGGTAGTTGCTAGTAGTTACTGGTAATTACTAGTAGTTACTGGTAGTTGATAGTAGTTACTGGTAGTTGATAGTAGTTACTGGTAGTTACTAGTAGTTACTTGTAGTTACTAATAGTTACTAGTAGTTACTGGTAGTTGCTAGTAGTTACTACACCTTTTGCTGTTCATTACGAGAAAATACGCAATCATTTGCGTGAAACGGCGACCAATAGTGCGAAGATACATCCATTAGCGCGAAAATACGAACATTTGCGCATAAATCAGATTCAATTACGATTTTTGCATTTTAATCAACATTCAATAACACTTTTGGGCATTCATATGGATCATTGGGCATACAAAAGAGAAAATATACCTTCATTAACGCCAACATCAAAGTCATTAACACCATCTTGAAGTCAATAGGGACAACTGATATACATTAAAGTGCAAACACTATTCATTAACATTTTTATGACACTGTTTGCAATTTCCTGGACAATCTTAGGATGGATAAGACAGACATTAATGCCCTTGTACAATCAATTGAGTGTTCTTTACATTTAATACACAAAAACGATTTTCAATTAAACAATAGAAATTCAAACAAATTTGGCCAGAATTTCAGTCCGTTAAATGTAGATCCCTCAAAAACCTCGCTACCTAAACACTTTGGGAGGTAGGTTTGCATGAAATGGTACCCCTTAGCACATTTAGCTGCGGTCACAATGTCATGTTTCTGCGGAGAGCTTCGAGCACGCAGTTGTTGTTTCAGAACTCCGCTAGTGGGATTGCTAGGGCTTTGCCCTCATTCCTGTCATACATCTTTAAATTTCCGGACTCGAGATGTCGGCCTTTGGTGTCGCTTTCAGACAACTTAAATCCTTTTCAATGATGTCGAGGGGGAAAGCATAAGCTTTGTACTTATGGGGCGGGAATGGCCAAATCTAGGCGGGCTGGCACCCCGTCATACGCAAAGGCCACCGACTTATCGGGATCCATTTTTTCCTCGCCCGTGCCAGAAAAATAACCGACACAGTATTCATTACTCCAGCAGCTGCCGAGGAAAACATTTGATAGGTGATATTGCCATGGTCATAGTCAAGTTCCGTCCTCGTTGGCCGCACACTTAGCGGTACGCCCTCCACTTCCTGTCCCGCCCCACCATGACTTCTGGCCGTCTAGGGTAAATGTATACCCGCAGTGGCGAAGTACGGCGTGATTCTTTAAACAAATTCAGGCCAATTTTGGAAGGAATTGGTATTTTTTAATTGAAAATAGATTTTTGTATATTAAATGTAAAGAACGCTCAATTGATTGTACAAGCGCAATAATGTTTGTCTTATCCATTCTAAAGCTGTCCAGGAATGCTATTGAATTGCAAACAATGTAATAAAAATGTTAATGAATAGCGTTTGCACTGAAATGTTTGTGTATAGTCCATAATGATTTTCAAGATAATGTTAATGACTCGAATGTAGGCGTTAATGAAACCAAATTTTTCTCTTTTGTATGTCGAATGACGCAAATGATTGCCCAAAAATGTTATTGAATGTTAATTAAAATGCAAAAATCGTTATTGAACCTGATTTATGCGCAAATGTTCGCTTTTTCGCGCTAATGAATGCATCTTCGCGCTGTTGGTCGCCGTTTCACGCAAATGAATGCGTATTCTCTCGTAATGAACAGCAAAAGGTGTATTAAATGTAAAGAACGCTCAATTGATTGTACAAGCGCAATAATGTTTGTCTTATCCATTCTAAAGCTGTTCAGGAATGCTGTTGAATTGCAAACAGTGTCTTAAAAACGTTAATGAATAGGGTTTGCATTTAAATGTTTGTCTGTTGTCCCTAATGATTTTCAAGGTAATGTTAATAACTCGAATGTTGGCGTTAGTGAAAGTATATTTTTCTCTTTTTATGTCGAATGACGCAAATGAATGCCCAGAAACGTTATTGAATCTTGATTAAAACGCAAAAATCGTAATTGAATCTGATTTATGCGCAAATGTTCGCTTTTTCGCCCTAATGAATGTATCTTCGCGCTGTTGGTCACCTTTTCACGCATATGAATGCGTATTTTCCCGTAATGAACAGCAAACGGTGTAGTAGTTACTGGTAGTTGCTAGTAGTTACTGGTAGTTACTTGTAGTTACTGGTAGTTGCTAGTGGTTACTGGTAGTTAGTTGTAGTTACTAGTAGTTACTGGTAGTTGCTAGTGGTTACTGGTAGTTAGTTGTAGTTACTAGTAGTTACTGGTAGGTGCTAGTAGTTAGCTATTTTCCAGGTGAGTAACCACACATCCATGCAGCCACGCCTTTGCACTGCATTTTACATTCAAAACAGTAGCAAAAATGGTAACCAGTGTAGCTCGCGAAGCAAAGGCGTCACAGGGCTCGACTTTGGATCGCAATAAATTAAGCGATCACTAACATTTAGAGAACACATATTGTGTATAAATAGTAAATAAAAGCGGTCCGATACAAGAACATCGAGGAACACCCCATTTTAAGTCAAACGGCTGCGAGAGCGTCTCCTTCATGCATATTCTTTGAGATCTCCCTTCCAAGTACGATTTGAACCAGGAATGAGCAGTACCACAGACACCTAGTTTCCTTTGAAGCGTTTGTAGTAAAATCCCATGGTCAACGGTGTCGAAGGCGGCACTTAAATCCAGCAGTAGTAAAAGTGATACATGGCCCTTATCCATATTCATGAGTACATCATTTGTCACCTTTAACAATGCAGACTCCGGATTGCAATTGAGGGAGGAGATTATTTGTAATCATGTGACACTGGATCTGAGATGCCACCACACACTCTGTCAATTTAGACACAAACTGCAAGTTGTTTATTAGACGAAAATTCTTGAACTTTAGATCGAGGCCGGTCTTTTTAATGATGGGTATACCACAGCAGTTTTCCAGGTTTCAGCAAAATATCCAGTCTGCAAGGAGAGGTTGACCATATTAATAATGGTAAGATGGAAAGAAGGAGTCTAAACATGAAGATGCAAGATTTGTTCTTTCCAGAAGTAATCATATGACGAACTGTCTCAGTCGCTTAGCATTGGAAGTGGGAATTACAATTCACCAGATTCAGATTCCAGGTTGGGCTCGGGCGTTGACAGCAAGAATGCCGTCCAGCTTTGACCTGATATTGGTAATCTTGGCAATAAAAAACTGGCCCATATTGTTTCCAAGAAGTGAAACAGAATGTGTGGAAGAGATCGATCTTTCTTCATATTTAATAAACTCTTACTTACCGCGAACAGCCTCCTCTGGTCTGTGCTGTTATCTTCGCTAAACTGATTATAGTAAACAAGGCGTGCCTCATTCATCAAATTCACCACACGATTTCGTTCCTTCCTAAAAGCAGCAAGATCAACAGGCAATCTTGTAGCTCTCCACGTCTTTTCAGCATTTCGCCTCAGGCGTTTGGCATTCTTAATATCTTCATTGAACCACGCAGCAAGAGGCCTGACATTAATGTCACGAGTTAAGACAGGTGCATACATATCCAGTTGAGATCGTAACGACTCATTATAACAGCCGACTAGAGAGTCTAAGTCGTTAGGTGCATCATGATTAAGCTGAGAAGAAGAAATGGCCTCAGAAAATTGGTTGATTTCATTTTCCTGAACTGCACATCCGTGACATTAGCTTGAGGTCTATCAGATCTTATTTTACAGAAAACTGGAAAATGGTCGGAGAATAACACACCAATACAAGGGCAAGCTGCAGTGATGTTATCAGATGTACGAGTGATAATCAAGTCAAGTGTATGACCAATTGCAAGTTCATGTGTAGTAGACAAACATGCTGCGTGGGACCCATGGACTCCAGTATATCGGACAGTTTGATCCATATGGATGTTAAAATCGCCCAAAATTATCTTAGGGCTCACTTGACATGACCAGAGAGACTCGAGGTAATCGGTTAACGGCTCGGTGAAAAATGTGGATGTGGTCACAGGATGTTTAGCAGAATTAATATGGGGGCCTGTAAACTATAACGAGTCGTAAATGAGAAGTAGTTACTAGCAAACTTATTCTGTTTATAAGTTTACTAGGAAACTTATTCCGACCATGTTTATATATCAACAGCTCTTTACATTTACGATTGTTTGTATCCCTCAGTGACTCCTACAGGAGTTCCCATACTCTGGATAGTGGTGGGAGTTTCCGTGGCTCTTTCTACTTTGGTAGTAGGGATAATTGTCTACCGTAAGAGAGCAAAGAGGAATGAAAGGTATTTCATAAAATGTTATTGTCTATATGAATGCTTTGTATTATGATAATGACATGCATGCGGAAATAGACGATATTTTTTCTGTGTAAGTGTCTGTCTGTCTTTAAGTGTCTGTCTCTCTCAGTCAAGTCGCGCTGGTGAGTGACCTTCCTTACAGACCAAGGCGATGTAACTTTTATCACCTTCTATGAACCAGGAAGCCATCTCCGATTTAAGCATTACCACAAGCCCATGATTAATGACAACGAATTTCATGAACATTTAATTTGCACTATTTTCTTTAGATCCAGTGAGTCTGACATTGCTGAGTTCATGTTGCTGGAAGTCCCACACGAGCGGGTTACTATCATGGAGGAACTGGGACGAGGCGCTTTTGGAAGAGTTTATAAGAGCGTGATGAGGGAGTTACCTGAAAAGAATACATCCTCCAAACCCAAGGATCACCGTTTGGATTCGCATGAGGGGCGTATTGTTGCTACAAAAGTTCTACCAGGTGCGTGAATTAAGAATGTGGCAAAAAAGATGAATTACTCTTTCAGCAAACGCTATTCAAGGGAGTGATTCTTATTAATAACGTGTAAGAGAGCCTCTCTTGTAACCAGCCTGTCTTGTATCTATTTAATCCAATAGATAGCAAACATTATTTCGTGGAAAACAGCATCTCAATGCCTCAGTCGGTAACAGTGTGATGTACCTCAGGGGCCCATTTTAGATCTTTAAATTTTGTTTTCTACTTATATTAATGACCTCCCTGAATGTTTGAAATTTACCACACGTTTTGCAATGAATAAATTAATGTAGACATAAAAACCTTCAGTGAAATCAGAACATTGATAAGGTGTGCTCCAGGGTTAGTCGTGTTATAAGTGGTCTCAGACAGGCTCGAGATTATGTCACATTAAATGTACTAAAAAGTATATAGCGCTTAAATCGATGCCCGTGTTCAAGCGAAAACCGAGCGGGCACATTTTAACAAAACCACACAGATATAAAAAATGCAAAACAGAGTAGGCTGCATGATCACTTCTCAGGGCTGTGACATGATAACAGCTTATCTCTTTAAACCAATTCAAAATGTTAGTGCATGCCTTGGTAATGTGTAGATTGGTCGTTCTCTTATGTGATCTTTCGAAATACGTTATTCACATGTTTCAGTCACTTGAGAACTTTATCTGATCGTATGTGGTTGTAAATATGACTACATTATTGCAGCTTTACTTAGAGAACTACATTGGCTTCCCTTGGAGCATGAGTAGCGGATTTTAAATTATTCATGTCCGAGCTGAAATCGTCATTTGTTTCAAACTTACATGTCTGTTAGGAGTTCACGATCATCAACTATGAACTTGTTAATTAGTGACACCCAGATCAAGGCTAAAACTTTTATCGGACGATCATGCTTTTTCGTTTTGTGCCCCTAAACTTTGGAATGATTCTCCAGAGCGCACACAGTGTAAAATGGAGTTTGAATATTCGTTCTTCTAAGAGTAATCTTAAAGCTTTAAAAACCTCTAAGCGTTATTTTTATTTCGTAGATTTGTTTAACAATTTTTTTTGTCAGTGTTACGAGATGCTGATTTCTAGTCGTTTAAGTTTAAAACATCTATTTGATGACGATGACGGTGAGCTGAAAACTGTCGGTGAAACTCAACTACAAAAGCATATTGGGATGTCCCTGTCTATGCAGAGTCAATGAAAATGAGCCAATTGGATAGATGCGTTAGGATTACAAATGTTCACTCAAGGAAAGTCATATTACTGGAGATAAAGTGCCCGTGGATAGAGAATAGGGAAGTAATTAAAGAACACATTTGTTGGAACGTGACGTCTAGAATTAAAGAGACAGGTTTCCGGACTAAAAGATCTTCCAGTATTACATCATGTTACACGTCGTGCTTGGTGATCGCTAGATGAAGAGAACTGACGGTTTTTCTTTGAGACTTTGTTTTATCTACTCACTTAACTCAGGGAACCAATTTTTTAACAAATAGATTTTTTTTTCTCAAGCAGAAATTAGGACCTGAGCTATTGACTGTGTTTTATTTTCATAGGTTAAATATACTTTCATTTTAATAAGTTCTTTTTTTCTTTCCATCTGGTTTTAGTTGTTTAGTACTAACTGATATCTTGTAGCATATACGTAGGTCACGGTTACCTGGATTTTTTTAAAATGTCTTTTGTTTTTTAGAAAATGCCACGGAAGAGGACAAACGGCAGTTAGTTCGGGAAATTGAGTTGATGAAGGAAGTCGGAACACACCGTAATATTGTGAGCATGCTCGGCTACTGGATCCAATCACATCCCATCATGTTAATCATGGAATATGTTCCAAACGGAGATCTTCTTCAGTGGCTCAGAAACAAAAGGCAACAGGTATCATAACTTTATCAGCTGTATCAATAAAAATTTGCTGACCTCTGTTTTGCCTTTTGTTTAAAAAATATCTTCTCTCCATTCGCAATAGGGCTGCGCACAGATATTATTCATAGAACTCAAACTCAGACAAACGAATTCCTCAATTTTGTTTGTCTTTTTGTCATTAAAATGTCAAGTTTGTCTGACTTTTGTCGTGAAAATAACAAAAATGGCAGATTTCAGACAAGCATTGCAAATTAGTCACTCTGATGTCATTAGTATTCTGTGCTGCACTTTCTAATGAACATCGTGCTGGGCGTGTATGTTCTTTTTCTTACATTGTGTGGTCTCTTAAGGCAGAAGGAAGATCCTCTACCTCATCACACGTCTAAAAACTATCGTCTTCAGTAAAAATAGTAAGATGCTAAACAACTTGATGTGAGAATTTGTACATGTTACCTATAAGTTAAGTTCTCAAAGACAGAGGTGCAATAACTGAATGTAGATATCAATGCAACCGGATATTCGTATTTTTCCAAACGCGGTTTATACAGCCAGGCTGTTTAGATGCTATTCATGTATTCGGAAAACAAAGATCGGTAAATACACAAAAATTTGTATTCAACGCTGAATTAATAAAGGCAAGCTTACCCTGGGACGATCAGTTAAGGTTTCCGGGAAACTGCCCACCTACCCCTCCCCTAAGCCACATTTTGCCCTGAGTGAGAAGGTAGTGTTGATGTTGTCTTAGGAGAGGGGAAGGTGGTCAGAAAAGAAAACATGTACAAAAAGACGTTTTGAGCGTTTACCCCTGGGGGTACTCCCGCCCGATAGGATGAGGATCTCCATCCTTAAATATGGCACCGTTATTCTGTCAGGTAAATTCATATGCGTTAATGCCCAACACATGAGAAACAAATCATAGATCTGTTAAAACTGAACTTTACCCTAGAGCTGATTAGGAGCGCGATTTAAGGAAGTTTTTTTCTGTTTCCTTTAATTCTTAGGTTTGTTTTTCCCTTGAACTGGGCCTCATTTTCCATGTTTGGGTCTTTAATATGATATTGGTTTTCGTTTGTCTCAACTATTCGAAATTTTGGTGGGCATTAACCTTTTCTGGTCAGAATGAATCACGGGATTACTAATGGTGGAGGTTAGGCATGAATAGATTGTGCTAGTAAATTCAGGAAAAGTTGCTTCACAATATACCCAAAAGTTGCTCGAAAGTTGCTCAAATATCAAAAAGTTGCCACCAAAATTTAGAAAAGTTGCTTGCTCTCTAGAGTCGTTTTGTTTTAGATAAATACTCAAAACGCGTTTGTTTGTTTGTTGCCATTTAAACATTTTCATCAAATATTCTTACAATCATTAAAAGAGGCCAAAAGCCGTTGTTATATGACAAATATAAATACTATGAAATAAAATCAGTTAAAAAAAAAACATAAAATCGGTTTTGATAAAACCAGTTTTAATTTGAAACGACCTTTTATGGTTTGGATCGGTTTATATCAATTTGTTGCTCAAAAGTTGCCAAGGAAGGCAAAAGTTGCCCTAGGTTGCTGGTACTACAAAGAGTTGCTCAAAACGCTAAAAGTTGCTTGAATATGGTAACAAGACAAGAATAGTTTACTTCAACGAACGCTTTTCATTCTAGTAATTTACTTGTTTCTTTTCTCATTTTCCCATGTATTCACCAACAGTTGAGGTCCGCCATTTGATAAACCGTCCTTGATTCGAGCTGACAAAGGGCTTCCACTCAAAATGCTAGTCAGCTTTTCGATCCACTGTCTTTCAACGGTGGCAAGATGAGTTATTCAAATCAGCCGATAACACCAGAGTTTTGCTTTTCACCCCCCAACCGAAGCAGTAGAAAAGTTTCTTTTTAAAAAACCCTTCAAAATATTTTGGTGGACATAATGATTGTCCGTCCAGAGTTTCAAAACCGCCGCCGTCTGCTGAGCGGGAGGCCGTAAGTTCAAACCCCGGCCGGAGCAACACCCACGGTCTTTAAATAACTGCGGAGAAAGTGCTGCCTTTGTATAACATCTGCAAACGGTTTGACTTTCTGGTCTTCTCGGATAAGGGCGATAAACCGTAGTCCCCGTCTGACAAGCCCTTGCACATGTAATAAATCTGTGGGACGTTAAAGAACCCACACACTCGCTCTTCGTGAAGAGTAGGGCACGTAGTGGCCGGTGTAGTGGTTTATCTCACTTTCACACTCATGTATGGGGGCATCATTACTCATTCCTTCATTAGTTGTAAAATGCATCTTAAGCAGTCTGGCAAAGTCCCCCAAACAGTGTTGTAAATTACACATTACACGTCCCGAAAGCCCTCTACGAGATATGACGTTTAATCCACTTGAGTTTTCCGTGGACGCTTTAAAGAAAGTTGGCCCATAATGTATTCCCGGCTAGATTTTCAGTTTAACGTCGGTTAAGTAATCTTTCAATTCACATGGATTCCTTTTAAATTGGTAAAAATATTTCGGCTAACCAACTGATAGTGTTGAAATTGTTTCTGCTGACAAAACCGTTTCATGATCAGACGCAATTCATTTCAATATTTTTTTGCAGCTTACAAAGAAAAAGAGTCAGCAAAGTGATGTCGTTGAAAGGCTTAAGCCTCCTGTTCCTGAGAGACCGAAATTGGTGTCCAGGAACCTGCAAACAAAAGATGTCCTGGATGAAAACCTGGAAGAGGAGAAGAGCGAAAGAAATAATGAAGAAAGTGGAAAAGACGGTGGTTATCATTCCAGCAAGACGAAGGAAATTAAAATCGACCTGGACGACGTTGAAAGAGGAATTCTAATCAACGATGCTCCTCGATCTGAGATGGAACCTCTGTGCTCAAACTTGGAAGACGAAGATGACAAGGAGGAAGAAGAAAGTGACGATGTTAACACGTCATTTCTACAAAATGAAGGGCGAAAGGGGTCTGTTGCGTCGGTGATGGTGTTACCTTCGATCAAAATTGCCCATTTCTCCAAAGAAAAAGAGCTCACTCTTGCTGAGCCCTTAAGAAACGTCGAAGAAAAGATCACAATCGAGAAAGAAGAAAGCAGCTGTGAGGGCAAGGAAGATGATGAAGAAGACAGTTCTGGGAAAGAAGTTCTATGTTATGCATGGCAGATTGCTAAAGGGATGGTAAGAATTTTTTCGACTGAAGAATGCCTTGGGCAATTTAGTCATCATTTGCAAAGCACAAAAATCTGCCTCTTGCCCATATTTAAAAAACTTCTTTTTCCGGCATGGTATTCCACGGAGGGCTTCATTCCACTCACCCCAAGTCTCCCTGAAAAACAGCATTTAATTAAGAGTCAACAGGTGTCAACGGGCTTTCTTCCGCGGTTGAAAAACTTAAAAACCTTATTTTTCAGCCAATATTCATCCCTTCGAGTTATCGAGGGTAAAATTGTATTAAAGTGATCTGAAAGGAAAAAAAAATTACTTCGAGTTAACGGGCGTTTCGAGTTATCGAGGGTTCGAGTTACCGAGGGTAAAATTACGGCAAATGTATGAAGGAAATCCAGGGGAAATCGATTTTGGTTCGAGTTAGCAAAAGGTTTGAGTTAGCGAGGGTTCGAGTTATCGAGAGTCGACTGTAGTTCACTTAGCTTGTTCAACTTTGACGGCTTTTTTTGCTGAAAAGAATACGTTGCGGGGTTTTCTTGGCCAATTCCTTAATTTGTTTCTTCGTTTTCCAACGGCTGTAACGGAAATCCTCCATCCATTCTTCATGAATAGACCCAAGATGACTTCCTCCCGCTTTCCGGACCGTTTGCCTGGCACAGCTTGCAGTAGCCTTTTCCAGGCTCTCTATAGTAGGGATGTCGCGTAAGCGTAAGGCACCGGCAAAAATATAAACGCGTGATCTAGAATTGAAAAGGGGGCGGTGGCGGCCTATTTTTGAGCCTGGAACAGACGCTTCATTGCACTTGGTTGCTTTTCCGTCAAATCGTTAAATCAGTCGGGAGTTCGTTTACAACGATATCTCGATTAAGCTGCTATCCCCCTGCCATATCGTAAAATCGAGGTTCCTTTTTACTTTCATATTGACCAATCAAAATGGAAATTTGTGTTGATCTAAAGGTATCTGGTAATTAAAAATTGTTTGAGAAATAATTTCGTTATTTCTCTGCCAGGAATACTTGGCCAGCAAAGGATTCATTCATCGTGACCTGGCAGCCCGTAATATCCTACTTGGTGAGGACAGAGCGGTCAAGATCGCTGATTTTGGGTTGTTACGCCGTGTAAATGAGAGTGAGATATACGAAGTTACGAGCGTAAACAAGCTACCAATGAAATGGATGGCACCTGAAGCGTTGGAAAGCGGCATTTTTACTTTCAAGACTGACGTGTAAGTATATGATATGTTAATAAGGTCACTGTTAGGCTAAGCTTGGCCTTCCTGTGATGCAGTGTGACGTTGAGGTTCGAGATAACATAGACCGTGCAATGTTTAAAACTGTTTAAAAAAAGAAAAAAGAGCACAATTTTGACACTGTTTATAGTAGCGGTTATCACTCTATCTCTAAAGGAATACTCAAGTATTTGGAAAACATTAGCCTGTTCCACGCGTGAAACTTGAAAATAAGAGATATAAATAGAAACTTTGAGACGATGAAGTTAATCTGAGACCATCTTGGATCTTAGATTCCACACCCCACATCCCGCATTCCAGAAACTGGATTCCGGATTCCAACTCAGTGTATTCCAGATTTCAAAAGGCCTAGATTCCAGAATTTCATAGTTAGCAGGATTCCGGATTCCAAAGTCCATGATTCCGAGCAAAAACTTCCAGGATTCCGCAATCCGCATTACCTTCCGTGGGGCTACATAAACAAAATTGAGATTTCTATGAAATTTAATTCTTGCCATTTCTTTATCTGCTCCCTTTTATTGCAGGTGGTCTTTTGGAGTTGTTTTGTGGGAACTAGCCACCATGGGTAAGCTGGTTTTAAAAATCTTTGTATATTGATGCTGGTAGAATAATACTCTTACTAGTCATTTTGCTATACACGAGGGAATTGAGAGGAAACCTCCAAGAAAGTAGTTAGAGAAAAGATTACTGTTCGGTTTTAGGATAGCAGTCACGGGAGAATCGAGCCGCTTTATAACAGATGCTATTCTGACATAATGCTGTGATTGTTCACAACTAGAAAAATTAATAGGCTAACTTCCGCCGCTCTCCCAGCCGTCTCCGTCTTTACCGGGGAGGAGCGCAGGCTCATAATAATCCAGCCTATAAGTCATACCCTTAACCACAACTTGACCTGATATCACGTGTCACTTAGCGAAATGAATACTCAGTAATGCTAAACTTGTACATTACGTTATTTTAAACCCTCCTGGAGGTTGGTAAATTGATAATACATGATGGTCATTGAACTGAGTGGAGAGCAATTTGGTCTGAAATCATATGCGTGATTTCGAGCGCGAGTTCGATTTGAGATCAGAAGTATGATTTCAGACTAAAATTGCACGACAAGAAGTGAAATTCTCACTTTATTACAGCCATTTTAAAATCGCAGAATTCAATCCGTACGAGCAGTGATTGGCCGTGACACGAGATAAGTTAGCTCGTTATCCCCCATACTCGTTAACATATATTCTGAAGCCATGCTAAGAGATGAATGAAGATATTCGAGTGGGAGGTCATCTCATTAAGACAGTGCGCTTTGCGGATGATCAAGCAACCTTAGCCAGTTCAGTTAAAGGTCTGCAACTTATGATGGGTAAAATGCAGGAAAGCGTGGGGGAATATGATATGAAGATCAATGTTAAGAAGACTAAGGTGAAGAAAATCTGTAAGAGGCCTGGTGAGGAATTCACAATATTTCTTGAGGGTAGACAATTAAGTCAAGAATCGTTGCACTTTGACTACCTTAGGAGCCTCATTACACAGGATGGATCTTTGCCTGAAGAAGAGAATTATAAAGACTGTCATCTAAGGTACTTTTCAGAATGGAGCCGAATGACAGACCTCAAAGAAAGAGGACGTGCGAAGGCTGGAGGGCTGTGGGATGTAACTTTGGAGAAAGGTTTTAAACATAACTTGGTCTGACAAAGTATGTAACGAAGAAGTATTGAGGCGTGTCGGTGAGGAGAGGGCCATTATATCTGTCAGAGAGTCTGGTTTGGTCAAACCCTACTGCATGGTGATCATATGCCATTAGTTATTGAGAGAAGAATACCAGGAAAGAGACCACCTGGAAGACCTCGAGCGGGACTGCTGGATAGAGTGAACGAAGGATGGCAGCTCTTACGTAGCGGCCAAGAGGCGTGCCTTAGATCGAGAACCATACGGAAGGACTTGCCTGTGGGCAGATCAAATAACCTGTTGAAAAGCGGAAACAAAAGGGGTTTTACATCTCATTTTGTATTCGAAACAGAAATGATGCGATATAAAGCAAGGTGCGACGGTGTGACGTGGTTTAGAACATAAATAACGCGATTTAGAACAGATGTGATTGTGTGATTCGTAAATAAATCACACTGCTGAGAGCCAATCAGATTGAAGGGATCACCAGCGATTTCAAAATGAAAAACTAGAAAAGCCTGATAATCTTTGCTAAGACAACATTGATCTTTATTTTGTTATTTTAGGGGGTACTCCATACCCTGGGATAAGCCCTATGAGGCTATGCAGTTTACTTAAATCTGGATATCGGATGGAGAAACCCGACACGTGCAGCGATGAAATGTAAGTCTGAATAAAAATAATAAAAGACCTCCGAATAGAGTGCACGATGAAGAAATATTCACATAGTACTTCAAATAGTTTTTTTTTCTAAAATTGTCAGCCTTTTCCAAGGAGTGGAAACTTCAGTGCGCCTCTTTCCTTTACGTTGCCCCATTCTAAAAAGAGCCTATAAGTGTCTTCAATATTCAAAGTAAATGGAAACATATCTTTGTGTAGTGGTATTTAAAACTAATTGTCTTCCTTTTTCAACAGATACAAATTGACGATGGACTGCTGGAAGGAGGATCCAAATGAACGATCCTCATTCGCTCAACTAATACCGATACTGGAAGAGATGATGACGGAAGATACCCCTTACTATTATTTCAGACTACTGGATCAGAACCAGCCATGTTACCGTGAGGCATCCGCTACTAACACCAGTAAAGCTAGTACTCTTGATACGAACGTGTAATTTCTGTAGGGTCTCTACGGTCTATGGTTTAATTTTTGCAAAGCACCCTTTTTTTCTTTAGATTGTTATAGGGCTCTCGG
>CALNXI010001197.1:113099-138727 GCA_942486025.1 Porites evermanni
AGTAATCGCGATGAAGATTGAAAGAACGCGAATTTACTTTTTCAGCGACGTTTTCGCTGCCGTCGCCGTCCTCGGATCTTAAGGTCCCTATTTCCTAGCGACGGAGAGCGACGAGAGGCGGCTGTATTTGCAATGGAACAGTATACACCCTATTCTTTCCCCTTCTGGAAATAAACAAAGCTGGCGAATGATAATTAGAGCTTACTCTAGAAACCTTCTAGTGGACTAACATTTAACATTAAAATTCAAACATCAAGGATTAGCTATAAATACACAACAGCATTGTGTGAAAACCTACCTTTACTAATTTGTTGTCATGGTGATCTGTATCAGTGCCGCCTCCGATACTCTCCGGTTCCGCCATCTTGACAAAACTGAAAAGAAGCTGTTCTTTTCCACCTAACCTAGGAACTAAAATAAAAACAAATAAATACGTTTGCACACTGTACACATTGGACCGACAATAGATGTTTCAATAACTTGTAATGTGGTGGTAAAAATGAATAAATGAATGAACAAAATATATTGCTCCGATATCACAAATAAAGGGTTCTGAAAACCTCTTGTTGCATAAATGCGTTCTGAAGTATAATTGATATGAAAATAATTGTTAATTATCATGCAGATTAAACTCACTTTCACGAGTAACACTGCCTCGTTTTGAAAATGAGAGTTTTTGGAACTCTGAAGTGGCAAACTAAAAAGTAATCCAAGTTAAGATTTTTAACTACTAAGCGAAACGTAAGGAGGTATGTGGGGAGACATTTCATGTTGATATCACGTTGATAAAATGCCAGATGAATATTCCTAGTGCGCGAACGTAGTACTCACCTTCCGACAAGACAGTGGATTTGCTGCGCTTGCTATCTTCAATTGCAAGTCGAGGGGGGCCATGACCGTTCATAAGGTGCACTGACCTCCCGGGTGAGTTAGAAGTCATCTGATTATTGTTTCTCTTTGCAAACAGTAGAAACAGAAGAAGAATTAAAACTATTTCAATGCAAAGACCGATAACATGGCGCTCCATCACTTCCTTATTGAGTGGATCCATACGGGCTTTCATATCAGCAACTGCGTTGGTCAGGTTATCCAGCTTTGATTGCAGTTTAGTGATCTGTTCCTTTTGGTTGTTGATCTATAGAAGGAGTGAGTAAAGTTTACATTTAAAAAGAAGTAACATTGGCTCGATTAATATGTGCATGTAAACAAGGCATTTGCACAGGAAATCTTCTACACTGTAGAACGTAAACCAAACGCGGCGCTTGATGAAACGTGGCGAACGCCATTAAACGTAAATGGTTGCACTAAAGGTTCTACCATCGCTAGACCAATGTTGACGTTATCTTCAAGTGACGGGCCAATAGAGAGCATCTGGGTGGAAGTAAGTTTGAAACTGTCTTTCACAGCAGTTAATTCATCCAACTCGAGCTTGTTCCATAGTTTTAATTCGTTGAGCACTTGAGATCGTTGACAAGGACGGAGCACGCTCAGTCGAAATCCGTGTGTTGCAAAGTAGAGCATTCACGCCATATTATTATTGTACTAATCTCGCCCAATCTCAAACGGAAAATTTTTAAGAGGATGATAAACAAAACTGTGAACGTTCATTTTTGCGAATTGAGGGGTAGAAAATGCACGGAAGAGTAAACACCAGCTAATAAGAACCTACATTATTTGAGGCCTGGCAAAAAAGGCTCTTTTTTGGGGGGGTAGTTATTAGTAATTTAGGCTAAGAACGTTCTTTATTAGGTTCTTCATTTCTATGAAGGAGATATTATAATTGTTGACTACCAGAAAAATTGCGAAACTTGAGAGTTTGGTCCTTAAATACAACTGTACATTGCAAACCTTCATGCAAACATCATGAAGACAATTACAATCTGTACTTTTTATAAACTTTTTTTTCGTTGTATGAACTACAGTAATACTCCTATCTGTAATTACAGTTTGGTGTGAGTACCTTCTTGTAATATCACTTGGCAATCTCGAAGTCAAACTCCTTGGTCAAAATGTTTATCTTTACAGTATCTACCTGTAAGACAGATACAAGAACCTGCTTGATTTTTCTTGGCTAAACAGGTTCTTACATTTTTGGGTATTAAAATGCCAAATTTCTGCCAGCAGGTCCTTAATCCACAGGTTCTTATTAGCGGGTGTTTATTCTATTTTGTGAAGGTTCAACTTCCTCAGATTAATGTTAAGCTAAGAACATGAACACTCGCTTCGACAAAGGATAGAGTTACTGATTGCTTCGAAACTCTCACCACTTTTTCCCAACACTAAGAATTATAAAGATCATACATACAATAGTTTCTGCCTTCTTGGTAGCATTGGTCAACAGGGCAACTTTCTTATCCGAGTTCTTCTGTAATTCTTCCACTGACTTGCGGTATCTGTGACCGGAAATAAGACAACTCTTGTTAGCATCATAAAGCATCAACTTTGTTTCTCTTGATAAGATCAAAACCAGACAAACACAACGTGCATTCTAACAAGAAAAGACACAAGGCACAAGCTGCAGTTCTGAAGATTTAAACCTGTTTAACTTCCCCCCCCCCACCCAGAAAAAAAGAGGGCAGGGGGAGGGGAGGGGAGGAGAATCTTCACAATGACCTTACACGTAAGCCTAAATTTCAGACAACTATTTTGAGTCGTTTTTACTCCCTCAGTAACGTCTGAATTTCAGGCTACATAAACATGACTTCTTTGAAGAAATCCGGTAGTATGAGCGACAACCGTATAGAACTGGAACAAGTCGTCCACACACATCGAACATCGTACCAGAGCGGCCGGTTGGCCGAGAGGCCAGTTTCGTGTACTAAATCACAGTGCTCTCTCCTAAAAATATACTTTCATATCAGGTGGGTCCCAGCCTATGCTCGCTGCTACTCATTTCACCTGAACACGTCTTCACACTGCGACGAAAATTGGCAGAAATCTATCCGATATTTGATGATCCACTTTTCAAGATCGGCGGCGGCGCAGTTTCGCTCCTTAACAGAAATAGCCGGAAAATCACCGCTCTTCTATGTGAACTGACAAAAGCCAAGAGAGGATAAAGGGGGACCCTTTATCCTCTCTTGACAGAAGCAAAATCAGGTATTATTTTCGTGTCGGTGCGAGGGCTATCCGGTATAGTGTGACTGATCATAGCCTTCAGAGTTCCTCAGACGCCACATAACCTACCACATAATTCCGTGGCTACAATTCAATGTTACGAACGTTTCAATCGGTTAGGTTAGATTACAACATTGCCAACATTGCCATTGCATAAACATGTCATGTCATGTCATGTTGGAGAAACAAACTATTGACTCAAAAATGTGTGATCAGGAGTAAGGTGATAAAAGGCACTTCGGTTCACCATAACAATTTTGCGCAGTAGAAAAAATTATTGTAGAGACCTTTGCTGGTGTTGAATAATAATTATAGTGATTATAGTTTAGATTTTTGTGTTCTTTCAAATAGTGTCATTGGCAGATTACTTGGGAAACCCACGTCTGGGTATGAAAAGTGAAGATTCGGATTATCAGGGCAGTTCGGAAAAAATAACATTCCATTTCCGACCAATGCTGCCAATACAATAAGCAATGCAGGAACCTTTGTTACAATTTCTACAGCTAAGGTCTGGTTTGGAAGTCAGTATATATAACACACTATTCTCTAAAGGCACACAATCAGGGTCAGAGACGGGAAAGAAGTTATCCACCTCGGCGTTCATTCGATACCCCTCCTCGATCTGCATAATTTATATTTCTTTTACTTAATGGCTCATACGCCAAGAACGAAGTCAGCACCAGCAAGAACGTTTCAATGGTCAATTTATACAACTATACATTTATTCATTTAATACATATTGCGTATTTACATAATAATATTGCTTCATTTTATAATGATAATAATAAATTATTGAATGGCAGGAGTAAGATAAAATATTGTAGGGGCTTCGGTATGAATGGGGTCACTTTGATATATCGTGCTATTCTTCCAACTCATAGCCAGGCCAAGAAAACCAGAAGAAACAAAAGTCATCACTCTTCTTCCTCGTGTTCTCAGGACATGACGTCAATGGATATATCGACAGTGGCCTATTTCATAAACGAATGTCCAGCTTTTGTCAGTTTCTATATATTTGATGTCATTCTTTAAAATAAATTAAAGGCTTTTAAACTTTACCTGAGTTTGTGGTCATTTCTGAGTGATACGCTGAGAATCTCGAGAAAAGCAATCTCCCTGTTCCTCACAGGACAGGCTATTCAGCCTAATGATTCAAATTAGAGGAAAAGGGAGACCATTATGTTGTATCTTTGTGTGCTAAAAGGTTAATCCGAATTACACATGTGCTTGATCACATGCCTGACATGTCGCAAAAGGCAAAACAGGTAGTGCAAGATCTTTTTCTCGTACCAGCTAACTGATAAATAACCAATTGTCTAGTCTGTGTATACAGCAACCCCTTAGGATTTTTCCTCAGGAGGGCTATTTTGAATGGACCGGCACAAGTCAAAAACGAGGGTTGTAAAAGAGCCGGCTACTTGGGCTCTCTAAGAAAGGGCATGACAGATTTCGGAAAATATATTGGAAGTTGGTGCGACAATAAAAATGCTTGTGGAAGATGTGAAACGTCGAACGCTTGGCAAAATTCTTGAAAGAAGACAACCTCTCTGACCATGACTCCTAAAACAAGCAAAACGACCCGTTCTATTTATTCTTCCTTTTTATATCTGCCTTAGGATAACAATATTCTAATCTTAGTAATATTCTACTTCACCATAACCGTAAGTGGAACAACTTGACCACCATATTTTTGGCAAGACCGCAGCAGTCTTTATAGGGCAAATTACGTTTTTTAAGTAAACGACAGAACTATGCGCCTTAAAATACAAGCATTTACAGTAGTTCTGTAAAAGCAACCAAGGATTTGCCAAGAAGAATAAAGCTGCGACTGGATTTGGGAGTTTTCGTCAAGTATTTCCACAAAATTTAACAAAGATATTTTTGTACTTGTATACCAATTACGAGCCTTTCGTTGTAAACCAAGAAAGGTTCAATAACTTTGACGGTTCTCCACAAAGTATTTTTCTACCAGCACCCCCGAAAACCAAACGAATTCATACTCCAGTCATCCTTAAAAACGGACTTTCAATAGGATGGAGTGAGGAATGCGTGAGGTTCTCGAGGGGCCTTAGTTATGCCAACTGAGAATCTAACACGCCATATTTCCCATATTTCACGGGACCAGGAAAAATGTTCTTTGCGGGGCCTTTCTTAGGGTAATAACAATCTGGTGGGCGCTTCAACATCACGCCAAACTCGGACGAAAGGGTCGGTGCTGGTGGTGGTGGTGCAGGTTTTTGAATTGATGTATTCTCTGGAACTAACTCCAGACTCTTTGCTCGGGATAAACCCGGATTATTTGGTCTCGGCGAGCTTTTGCTCGCTTGGTTCAGTTCGCTTCTTGCGGATATATTGGGATCACTATGGACAGTCGAAGGTTTTGATTGTTTCCATGGATTGTGAAGGCCACCAAAGAACCCACGAGCACTCGAGAAAAGCAGCCCAGCTGTACGACTGACAACACCCGCTGACCTAGGCGCGTCAGCACTAGAATGACTTTCAGGGGAAGGCTCGGGTCCGTTGGACGTTTCATAGCTAGGACTGTCAGGCAGAAGTTCAGGTGTACTGGACCCTTTACGCTTGCGATGACGTCTCTTCTTACTCTCACTGGTATTGAAGGTATTACCCTACAGGAAATAGAGTACTACAGTTGGTAATCATTTCTAGATTAAGAGTGTTTCTCAATAGTGACCGTTAGATTCTAAGACGAGGACGACTACAAGGAAGAGATTTTCTCAATGGCAAGAAGTGCGTTGCGTGAGCCAACATCATTTTGGCGGGAAAACGTGACAGCCGTGGTCATTCTACTACGCGTTTTAGCGAGAATGTCATGGAGGCGGAAATAAGTTATCAAATGTTAGAAGTTTTATCATTCTGCGATCAGGAGAGGGCTCAAACTCCTTCAATAAAAATAACCGTTCTAACTTGCAATAAAACTTTCCAGGCTTACTATTTTCTGAGAAGAGGCAAAAAAACCTCTGAGTCGTCCATGCTCACGAATCTAAAGGTCTTTATTTTAGAATTGCTCCCTGCGAAAGAAATTCCAGCCTGATCAAAGCGGTGAAATATTTGTCGTGTGAGGAAGCAGCATGAAATTAGAGACAAGAAATCCTACTATCCTGTAAATACAGCCCACTCACATCGCTCCACGCCGTAGGGTCGGGCCATTAGGGACCTTAAGATCCGACGACGGCGACGGCGGCGAAGAACGTCAAAAAAGCAATAGGTTTAGTAACCAAAACAACACATTTGCACGTGCATCACGCTTTTTTGTACATTTCTTTGCCGTCACTGCACGGCTACGACGTGAAAATGCCCAATTTCACGTTGTACAGAGGAGGTACACAAGCGGCGACGAAATTTCCTCTCTCTATCTGAACTTGGATATGGTTCTTAGGAATTCAACTTTAGAAGGATCCACCTGCATTTGACAAACTTAGTGACTTGGAGTAATCGCGATGAAGATTGAAAGAACGCGAATTTACTTTTTCAGCGACGTTTTCGCTGCCGTCGCCGTCCTCGGATCTTAAGGTCCCTATTTCCTAGCGACGGAGAGCGACGAGAGGCGGCTGTATTTGCAATGGAACAGTATACACCCTATTCTTTCCCCTTCTGGAAATAAACAAAGCTGGCGAATGATAATTAGAGCTTACTCTAGAAACCTTCTAGTGGACTAACATTTAACATTAAAATTCAAACATCAAGGATTAGCTATAAATACACAACAGCATTGTGTGAAAACCTACCTTTACTAATTTGTTGTCATGGTGATCTGTATCAGTGCCGCCTCCGATACTCTCCGGTTCCGCCATCTTGACAAAACTGAAAAGAAGCTGTTCTTTTCCACTTAACCTAGGAACTAAAATAAAAACAAATAAGTAACTAAAAAAATAAATACGTTTGCACACTGTACACATTGGACCGACAATAGATGTTTCAATAACTTGTAATGTGGTGGTAAAAATGAATAAATGAATGAACAAAATATATTGCTCCGATATCACAAATAAAGGGTTCTGAAAACCTCTTGTTGCATAAATGCGTTCTGAAGTATAATTGATATGAAAATAATTGTTAATTATCATGCAGATTAAACTCACTTTCACGAGCAAACACTGCCTCGTTTTGAAAATGAGAGTTTTTGGAACTCTGAAGTGGCAAACTAAAAAGTAATCCAAGTTAAGATTTTTAACTACTAAGCGAAACGTAAGGAGGTATGTGGGGAGACATTTCATGTTGATATCAAGTTGATAAAATGCCAGATGAATATTCCTAGTGCGCGAACGTAGTACTCACCTTCCGACAAGACAGTGGATTTGCTGCGCTTGCTATCTTCAATTGCAAGTCGAGGGGGGCCATGACCGTTCATAAGGTGCACTGACCTCCCGGGTGAGTTAGAAGTCTCCTGATTATTGCTTCTCTTTGCAAACAGTATAAACAGAAGAAGAATTAAGACTATTTCAATGCAAAGACCGATAACATGACGCTCCATCACTTCCTTATTGAGTGGATCCATACGGGCTTTCATATCAGCAACTGCGTTGGTCAGGTTATCCAGCTTTGATTGCAGTTTAGTGATCTGTTCCTTTTGGTTGTTGATCTATAGAAGGAGTGAGTAAAGTTTACATTTATAAAAGAAGTGACATTGGCTCGATTAATATGTGCATGTAAACAAGGCATTTGCACAGGAAATCGTCTACACTGTAGAACGTATACCAATTACATTCTGTACTTTTTATAAACTTTTTTTTCGTTGTAGGAATTACAGTTATACGTCTATCTGTAACTATAGTTTGGTGTGAGTGTCTTTTTGAAATATCACTTGGCAATCAAGAAGTCAAACGCCTTGGTCAAAATGTTTATCTTTACAGTATTTACCTGTAAGATACATACAAGAACCTGCTTGATTTTGCTTGGCTAAACAGGTTCTTGCATTCTTGGGTATTAAAATGCCAAATTTCTGCCAGCAAGTCCTTAATCCACAGGTTCTTATTGGCGGGTGTTTATTGTATTTTGTGAAGGTTCAACTTCCTCAGATTAATGTTAAGCTAAGAACATGTTGTGTAGGCAACACTCGCTTCGACAAAGGTTAGAGTTACTGATTCGTACACTGTAACTCTCCCCACTTTTTCCCAACACTAAGAATTATAAAGATTATACATACAATAGTCTCTGCCTTCTTGGTAGCATTGGTCAACAGGGCAACTTTCTTATCTGAGTTCTTCTGTAATTCTTCCATTGACTTGCGGTATCTGTGACCGAAAATAAGGCAAGTCTTGTTAGCATCATAAAGCATCAACTTTATTTCTCTTGATAAGATCAAAACCAGATAAAAACAACATGCATTCTAACAAGAAAAGGAGACACAAGCCACAAGCTGTAGTTCTGAAGGTTTGAACCTGTTTAACTCATCCCCCCGAGAAAAAAAAGAGGGCAAGTTAAGAATCTTCGCAATGACCTTAAACATAAGCCTGAATTTTAGACAACTACTTCGACTCCTTTTTACTCCCTCAGTAACGTCTGAATTTCAGGCTACATAAACATAACTTCCCTGAAGAAGGAATTAAAAGATACGAAGTTATGGGATTGTCCCTAGCACTTTCTCCCAGCACCCTAACCTACTTTTATAATTCGTTCAAAACATTTCCCCGATTCTGACTGGCTAAAAGCACACACATAATTCACCACAACCAGCTACTGATCACCAAATTTGGAAGAATTTTGCGATTAATGAACTGATGACATCAAAAAGTGCAGCTTCCTTGCAAGTTAATGCACCGTTAACCTTGAAGACCTGGGGACGAGGTTGAGTTGTTTTGACTATGAAAACAAAAATGGCGGACATTTCACTCGTTTCAAGAGTAAGAACCAGGCGAAATAATAGCTAAAAACATGGCAAGAACAGCAAGAGGACAACTCGAATGGCGACATCTGCTATTTGGAGAATATTTGCGGAGCTGAACAACCCTAAACCTGCACTATCGAAGATGAACTTAACATCGATGGAGGTAAGCATGTTTTAGCTATATTATTATATGTATTAGCTTTATTATTCCTTTTGAATGAATAATAAAATAATTATTGCACTCGGCTTTCGTATCACATGAAGAATTATGGAGATCTCGGAGGGTGTTGCGGCCTCGACGGATAACACCCTCCTCGATCTCCATAATTCTTCACTCTCTATTTTTCTTTATTTCACTCTGGTCATGTACTACAGTACAACGCTTTTAGAGCCCAGCAACAACTGTGGTCTAAACCAGTTGATACAAATTGAAAAAGACCTATTTTTCCTGTCATTCGGACTAAAATGAAACCCCTCGCTTAAATGAATTGCCTTACTCCCCCTTCCTCTTTTCCAACGATTTTTCGAGCAACACCAGGGCCCGGTTCCTCAAAATATGGTTAAGTTTAACCCAGGATTAAGCCTAGTTTTAAGGAAGGTTTTCTTGTCTAAGGACATGCAACTCGAGCTAAAAAATACTGTTGAGCCTTTACCCCGAGATACAGTAATGATAACACAAAAGGTTACTCTAAGCAATACGTAGGAACAAAATTTTAATCCTGGATTAGCGCTAATTGACCTTTCAGGAACCGGGCCCAGGGCCGGATTGTTTAAAGCTGGGTTAAGATAACCTAGGGTTAGTGCGAAATATGAATTCAGATATGAAAGCTTAAAAAGTAAATTCAGTTTAATTCGTTTGGTCAACAAGTTGATGATTGGATGGTCTTAAAAACAACAGAGTAAATTATCCGAGAAAATGCTTTTGAAAAAAGAAAAAGAAACCAGAGTTAAATTTAACCCTGGGTTTAGAGCTAATCGGCCTTCCAACAACTGGGCCCAGAATTATATAGTAATTATATACACTGGTTTAAAGGCCAAACCACTATTGAATAGGGGGAGGGGTTGGGGTAATTTTATTAGATGTTTAGAGGAGATGGTAATATGGCGCGTAAGTCTAAAAATTAATAGATGGAACCATCTCAAGAGTTTTGTCCATCAGGTTGTACATGTAGCTTTAGTCTGGGACCAGGCTCCGTAGTGGAGGAAAAGGTGAAAAATGGGGCGAAACAGCAAAAAAAAAAACTAACAAACAAAGACAACAACAACTACAACAAAAACCATGGACTGGGGTGTGGGAAAGGGAGGCAGAAAAAAAGAATTCCCGTCCCCTTTGTCATTTCCGCCACTTCATTTGCTGATTTTTTTTTTCGCCTTTTCCCTTTTGCGACCGGAGCCTAAGCCCACACAAATAAAGCTTTAAAGAGAACATGGTGCTGTAACCACTTGTATCAACAAGGGATTGAGGAGATTTTGTAAAAGTTACCTCTGATGCAGCTGTTCCATATACAGGGTACTCATGTTCAAATTCTGTTCCAGAACCTTGATCTTGTTACTAAGACGAACAAATATAGATTCCTTCTGCCCCCCTGACCCAACCCCTGATGATACTCCAGCTGAAGAAGAAACAGCAGCTTGTTGAGCTTTGCTGAGGATTGAAGTATCAAGAGTAGCTTCTGCTGACGATGCTGCAGTTGAAAACTCATGGCTAGGCAAGCTTGTGTCTCCAATAACAGGAGGAGCTGGCAATGGAAGAACAGGGTCTGAAGTGTCAGTAATGTCAATACCAGGAGGAATGGTAGGCTGAATAACTGGATCCACATTTTCAGATTCCAACATTTTGGATGCCGATTTTGTGCTCTCAATACCCGGNATTTTGTAAAAGTTACCTCTGATGCAGCTGTTCCATATACAGGGTACTCATGTTCAAATTCTGTTCCAGAACCTTGATCTTGTTACTAAGACGAACAAATATAGATTCCTTCTGCCCCCCTGACCCAACCCCTGATGATACTCCAGCTGAAGAAGAAACAGCAGCTTGTTGAGCTTTGCTGAGGATTGAAGTATCAAGAGTAGCTTCTGCTGACGATGCTGCAGTTGAAAACTCATGGCTAGGCAAGCTTGTGTCTCCAATAACAGGAGGAGCTGGCAATGGAAGAACAGGGTCTGAAGTGTCAGTAATGTCAATACCAGGAGGAATGGTAGGCTGAATAACTGGATCCACGTTTTCAGATTCCAACATTTTGGATGTCGATTTTGTGCTCTCAATACCCGGTTCCTGATTGTCCAAATCTGGTTTCAATCCTTCACCTTCTGTTCTAACTCGCTCTAAATTTATGCTTGAAAAATCAGTTGCTTTGGTTGATTCTGACGCTTCAATGGCACTATGTATAGGCTCTTTTTCTAAATGTACCTCTTCAGGTAATTGAGCAGTACCCTCTCGTCCATCTTTGTCAGTGAGTTTTGTCTCCAAGACGTCAATATCTGGAGAAGATTGTGACATAATCTGAATTGAATTTGGCCCTTTGCATTCCGATGGTGTAGCTTCGGTTTGATCTTTACCCTTGCTACCATTTAATTCATCAGTAACAGTTACATTGTCTTCTATTTTCTCTTCATCTTTGGAACTTATATCAATCGCATTCAAAGGCAATGGCTGTTGAGAAGTGCCTTTTGTCACAGAGTGTGCCTGTTCACTTCCTAACACAGTTGACGGTCTGTCAGGAATGCTTTGCACAGGTTGTTTATTTAACTCCTGCTGATCGTGTAACTTGGATTCACCTTGGGGAACATCAACAAAAGAATCCTTAATTACTGGCACTTGGGAACTTTTAAGTACCACAGACGAAGAAGCTGGCAGAGTGGCATTTAAGGGTAAGGACGTAACAACTGACACTTCTGCTAATGATGGGGTTTTGTCATCAGTTTCCCTCTTCTTCTCATCCTCTGACACGAAAATGTTTAGTGACTTGCTAGGTTGCAAAACTCCGGGCGAAGGGTCAACATATTCTGAAACTCCTGATGCACCTGAGCTGGTAACTTCACTTGATATTTTCAGAACGCTGGAAGATATTTCAGGAACGATAACAGAGAATTCTTGGTCTACGATATCTAATTCAGCACTCTTCTCTTCTGAGTTGTCAACAGTAGATGGCTCTCCAGCCTGTTCTGCAGGAACTTTCTCTTGGTCTTGACTTTCTTTCTTTTCATAAGATTCACCTTTACCTTTTTCATGAGTTACAATCAAATTTCCTTTGTAATCACCACTCGTGGCTAAATTCATTGATACTGTAAAGTTTTCATTCTTTGAAAACAGTATTCGTCCCACAAAGCACCCCAGACTGTAGTGCCCCAATACCTAAGCAAACAACTGGCATGCTGATGGAGCAGGGCTGCATGTACGAGTCTCTCCCTCGTAACCTGCTTTGCTGCAAGGTGGACTATCTTCATGGCTTATATTACCAGATACACATTTTCCTTGTGAAGTATTTCTATCACGACTGTGACCTTGCTTTGCTATACAGGCACTGCTCATTTGTGAGTTTTCGTTGAGCTCTTCATGACCAACAAGAGTGACAATTTTGCCCTTGCTCTCACCTTGGGATCCCTTCTCAGAAGCAGTCATTTTATTGTCTTGGGTGCCGAGTTTACTATCATCTCCTTCCTTATCTTGCTTGTTATCATGCCCATTTCCAGTGAATTTCTTGACCAGATTAAAAACAGTATCAGCTGCTCTTTCCAGCAGATTTTGCTCCTTGGGTTGATCTTCAACCTTGGCACTAGGATCAGAAGGTAACACTGACACATCACTGTCACTGTTATCATTCTCCTCCTGTCCATCTTTTTCATGGTCTTCCAGCTCTTCCATCATGCTGCTGCCGTGCACACGCAGAAGGCACAAGGGGCAGTAATGCTCTGCGCCAAAGTGACTCAACATCTCAACCTAATTGAATTAAGGACAACACATAAGGTACTTACAGGGTTTATATCACACTATTTGCAACAATGTGTCTGTTTAAAAAAGCTAAAAATTATCTTCGCATCGACTGAATTCCAAAAAAAGAAAGAAATTTCTACCTACAAGGTACTTAAAATAAGGGATTTGTTAATAAGACAACCATAAGCGTCATACGTGCAATGTTTTGTTCTTTTAAGCCTTAGACAAAACGAGCAAGATAAATGTGTTGTACACTAAATATGTCGCTCATTAAGCCACAAGAAGGCGAAAAAGGCGTGAAATATGAGTAATATATCTTGTTCTTTAAGCCTTGATGAAAAAAAACAAGTGCGATTAACGTGTAACAGGATGTCAGAAAGTTGCTGTGCACAATAAACCTTCTGGCCACAGCTGTTTAAAACTTGGATAGCACTATCCACCATATAAATCACTATCCAGTAGATAAGTATTAAGGAAACAAGTTATGTTATCCAGTAGATAGTGACATATCGGGTGGATAATGTTATCCATTTTTTAAACAACTGGGGCCTGATGACTAACTTTGGCTTCGGGCAACTTGACAGCAAACTGTTCACAGATTCATACCTTAAAGTACTTGGCATAGATTGGCTCATCTAGTGGAAAAGTTTGTATTGTCCTTTCCTCGCGAGCTTGAAATGTTCCTAACATAGTCCACTCTCTCGTGGGATATCTTTTACTGACATACACCCGAAAGCTTTCAGGAGTGGAAGAGAATAGTTCAAAGTTTGCAATTTGTATGCTTTTGACTTGAGCCAGATCACATAACTCCACAATAAACCACACTTGTGCACTACACGGATTTAACATATACAAGTCTCTATTTTCGACCAAAATACTGTCAACATTAGATGCTTCACTATTGTGATCTAAGATCTTTGCACCACAGTCTACTGAAACATAATTGCTTTGTTTTCGTTCCTTTAATTTCTTGGGTTTGGGTGCAGCTCCACTTGAGTTCTCAGCACTCTGCTGTTTACTTTTCTCTTCTTCCTCCTGTAAAACTCTTCTTTTAAATTCATCAAATGAAGGCATTTCTTCTTCCTTCAGTTTGGTTTCCTCTTCTGCTGCTTGGTTTAAAGCTGCCGTTATGCTGTCTTCTTCCTCCTTTGGACTTGTCGCTGAAGGTGCAGTAGGCGTGGGCTCACTGCTGATTGGATTTGGAGGGCTGCAATAGTAAACAGATAAAAATAAAAAATTATACTTACATTATATAATATAAGGTAAAATATAGAGGAAACTAATGGTGTATTATTTTCATTCTTTAAATTTACCCTTTCATTTATCTGTTTTTCACCTTGTGGTATTTTTTAATTCATTGCTCGGTAAAGTTTACTTACAAAGAGTCTAAAACTGAAGAGAACACGTCTGGCTCTTTTGTTGCTACCACTCCCTCAGAGAAAGTGCCAGCTCTAACATTTTGACTTCCCTGGGATGACTGAATCTGGCTTGGATTACTGGGAGGTATAAGGATTACTGATGAAACGATGTATTCACTTGGTTGTGAGTATGAGTCACTGCTACTTGCGTGGTTTACGACAGTAATGGACAAATCAGCATCATAGCTTGGGGAGGCTGGAGCCACTGTTGGTGTAACAAGTTCTTCCAGTTCTGATGTGGACAGGAAAACACTTGAGGAGGCTTCTTGTGATGTGGTCAATGAGTCATCTGATAAAGGCAATTCTTGAGATTCTTTCTGTAACAAACTAAAGAGTGAAATAAATTTTAAAGAGTTCTTTAAACATAGCCAAAACATTTTAATACTATAGATGACTGTGTCAATGCCAGTCAGCTAACTTTTTGAAAGCCATATAGTTGTTAATTATGCCACTCATGCAAAGTCAATCTGCCGAGGCCCCGTCCTCCCTGTGGAGGAGGAGAGTAATTCGAACCAATAAGTTTCTACAAGACAAGAGAACGTGAATCACAAAACTCATCTACCTGACGTTTGCTTCCCTACAACAGGACTTAAGTGTGGAATGAAGTACATGTACTCATTATGACTGTACTTTAGTAGAAAATGTCACTTTTGAATTTTAAGGCTGTACTTCTGTAGCTAGTAGATGATAATGTAGCAGCCAGTTGAACATATCACGGCATATCATGTTAACAAGTTAATTTACTAAAACGAGAAATTCATGTCCGATAGCCTGCGGCTAGTGGATTGTGTTACTGGGCTAGTGAATTCTGTTCCTAACTTGCCCGCTGAGCAGGTAAAGTTTTTTGGGGAGTTCAAATTACAGAAGAACTGTATACAATCCTACTCAACAAATATTTTTTTCACGGCAGTTAAAGAGACTCTTAGGCTAGTACATGCTAGATACAGCTTGCCCAAATTGCAAGCTGTAAAACTGACTTTCTTTACTCCCTAAGTCCCTTTACAAATTGGCGGCAAATCCCTCATCATCCAAAAATGGATCAAATCCCCCATAAAAAACTTTGCAAGTTTATTGTTTCCCATCCTCTATTATTAAACTTAATACAAGGGTGGCTATACACTGCAAGACTCACTTTTTGAAAGGCCAACATACATATGTAGGATTTTCTCAATGAGTTACAACTTGCAACACGAAGAGTTTTAACATACATGCAAGTGCAAATAATATTTATTATTTTTTCTGTGATCTGAATTTTCTTTATGGTTATTAAATTTATATTATTTTGTGTGTTTTAATTCATGAGAAATTTTATTTGCATCTTTAATTTCAGAATTTTTTTAGAAATTATTGCAAAAAACACAATTCGCAAAATCTAAAATCAGTGAAATTTAAGTATATACATGTAGTTAATACTTCTACCCCAGTATCTGGGTACAAGGGGAACAAGATGTTGAACTTTGGGCAAGCAGCTCTCAATGATTTAGTTGGAATTTGGTTTGATTTGCCTGGATCTCTGCCCATCAGGCAAGTAAGCTTTAGAAGTTACTTGCCAAGCAAAAAAATCTAGTCATCCTGGAATACCAGACAGGACTTTTTTCGAGCCCTGAAAGAGTGACCTTTTTCTTTGTTTGTCTACAAATCTACATGACAAAAAATAGATGATGTCTTGCTGTTTTTGTTAAGCATGGCTTCCAATGAGTGCAACCACTGCTATAAAAAGTTCAACAAGCTGAACAATCATAAGAAATAATTATTGCAGTCATTTTAATCAGGGCTTCTGATAGGTTGCGGAGAAAAAGGTCAAATTTTGCAGGATTTTCAGGGACAAATTTACGAAAAATGAGCTGATTTTGTGGGATTTTCGTGGTAATTTTCAAAGTAAACCACTGAAAAACAATCAATAAAATATGGCCAATTTGAGGGAATTTTCAGGGCAAATTTCACTAAAAATTGATTGGTTTTGGGATAATCTGACCAGAATTTTTTACATTATTTTAAAAGAGATACTCATTTGCTCTTTCAACAACTATATACCATCGAGAAATGAGCTGATGGCAAAGTTTTAATGGCTAGTGCCCAGTTTTTTGCAATGTTAATTTATGTCTGGTGGTTTTGGGATGTTGTTTGTTCGTTTCAAGATAAATTTACAAGTTTGGGGCAATTAAACAGCACCAATAGCTGAGATAAGTTGTAAATATTTTGCGGTCTCTTGTGTGTTTTTGTGAATTTCGTGGGATTTTGTGAATTTACCTGAATTTCGCGATTCAGTGACCACGCAAAATAATCACAAGTCCTGCATAATTTATTATCAAAACCCCCTTTACATAAGAATGTGATCAGTGATTGTTCTTGCAATAACCACTGTGATTGCTATAAGATGCAGTGGATAGGATATTTTCATACGCTTTAATTTTAGCGATCTTTATTAGTGATTGTAGTTGATTGCAGTAATTAGGCTTTTTTTGGTCTTTTAATCTACACCGCATGTATCAGAGTTTTGCTAAATAATTATTTTACAGTTCATGTTCCTTATTCACCAGTAAAATTCACTAGCAAAGGACACAGGTACATGTCAAAATCACTCAAAAGATATTATAAAATGCCTTCAATAATGAATATATTGGTTAATTATTTTAATAAAAATATTGTCTTACTCAAGAAATACAGGTTTTGAGCCAATATCCATGGAATTAATCAGGACTAGTTAATAACTCTAAATTAAAATGCAAATCCAACACAGGATAGACAAGATTAACAAAGTAACCTTCACAGGCAAAATTTGTTGAGTAGACAAACACATGAGAGAGACATAGAGGATAAAAGATTCTTGTCTATGAAAACAAGGAGATGGCAGAGCTCGAACCCAGATCAACAGATCTGAAGTTCCAGGTGTCAACACTTGGCTAGCAAACCTCCACTGCAGTACAGAACTTGAGAGCAGGAAATTGTAAACTGACAGAAAGTTTTTGAGAATAAACTACAGTAATCATTGAAACTACTGAAGGTGGTAATATTTGAACAGAAATGAAAAGGTTAATTAACATGTACAACAAAATTCATTACAAAAAGTCTCAAAAACAACAAAAACAACTAAGATAGAAAGAGCTCTGAAGAGTATTCGAGTTAAGTTAAGATGAACTGAAGTAAACACAGCAAGAAGCTGCTACTAACTATTCACATGAACATGTAAACAAGTTAGCTAGTGCTAGGCACATTTTAAAACATAATTTATGAATTACAAACGCCACAAAAAGAAACGGAGATTTTTACTACAAAAATATAACCAACTGGTAAACATCATTTCAACAAACATCATTTCAACAAGGTACATGTCCAATGAATACTTGTACCTCGCTGAGCTTGCTGAGCCTGGGTGTCATGGCGACCGGACGCTACTTCTGAGCTCCGCAACAAAATGAGGGTTCTTCCTCAGAACCGCTCACTGTCGACAACATTCAAAAGATCTGGCAGACAGAATTCCTTCCAAACATCAAGAAAGAAATCAGAAATAAACTGAAGAGTGAAATTGAAAAGGTAACCTGCCTGATAACTAATCTGTCAAAGCATCTCGACTCGATTGAGTCGTCACAGCAATTGATCAGCTATAAATACGATTCCGTTTTAAAGTCAATGCAGTCGACCAAGAAACAGATAAACGATCTTAACAACTGGTGCGAAGCCCAAGACAACAAAATCAACCATCTTAATGGCTCAGTCTACGATGCCGAAGCAGCCATAGACTCCATCCAAGCAGGACATTTCGATAGCCCACCGATTGCCCGATACTAAGGGTAAGAAGGACAGATTTATTGTCAAATTTGTCTGTAGAGAAAACTTAAAGGCACAGCCAATAAACATGCGCCAATTAAACGCATACCCGCAGCCGTCTAAAACAAAAGATTCACAAACAATGGATAACAGATACCTTATTAAATTCTATAAGAAACAAGCAGAAAATGTATCGCACACACTTTCTTTCTAAAGATCTAGACAAGGTAGGTTACTATAAAAAATACTCAAATACTCTGAATAAGCTGAAATGGACCTGTAAGTCATCCTACTATAGGCAGCAATTTGAACTAAATAAGAACAACCTAAAAAATATATGGAAGTTAATTGGCACCATTATAAACAGGAAACCTAAAGGGCACACTGTACCAGCAAAGTTACACTACAATGGAAAAACCTACACTGACAAACATGACATTGTCAATCAGTTCAATGAGTACTTCATAAATATTGGTCCAAATTTGGCATCTACAACTCACTCAAGTATAAAACCTGATGTTTTCCTCCCAGCAACTCATAGTTCTAGTTTTTTTCTTTCCCCAGTGGATTCAGCGCAAGTTGAGCTAGCACTATCTGAAATCGATAGGCACAAAGCCACTATAGATATTCCTAACTACCTAATCAAGATTGCCAGCAATCTGCTTTCAACTCTCCTCAAAAGCTTATTAATGAATCCATTGAATCAGGTATTGTCTCGGATATTTTCAAGATCTCAAAGGTTACCCCAGTCTTTAAGACTGGTGCAGTGACAGACCCTGGCAATTACCCTCCCATTGCTGTCCTCTCTCCGTTGGCTAAAACCCTTGAAAGACTAGCGTACAATATCAGCTAAGTCATTTCATACAAAAGGAAAAAATTCTTTTTAAACACCAATATGGCTTCAGGAAAAAAATTAATTATTCTACTGATAGAGCAAGGACCTTGAAAAAACTATAAATGAGGAATTCAACCATCTTCTTAGCTACTGCTCAGCTAATAAACTTTCTGTAAACTTTAAGAAAACCCACTATATGACAGTCTCCTCCCCCCAAAAAAGCAAATAAACTTAAGCTTAATTTACACAATATTGAAGAAAAGAACTACGTCAAATACCTAGGTATCTACACTGACAAAAATCTAAATTGGGCTCCCCACATTCAGCACATTAACAGCATAAAAACTTGGGAATCCTTTTCAGATTACACCATTTCTTAACTTTAAACACCCTCAAGCAAATATGTTACTCACTTCTCTACCCCAACCTTCATTATGGAATTATGAATTGGGGAAACACATACCCAAGTAGATTAACTAAAGTTTAAACAAAACAAAATAAGTGTATACACTGCATATTTTTTAGCCATAATAGAGAAAGAAGTGCACCCTACCTCAAACTTCTAGATATACTTAACATAGATAGCATTTTTAAAATCAAAATCTCCCTGCTAGCCCACAAAATCTCACAAAATGAAGCCGATATCCCTGAAGTGTTTCAAAACTACCTCGTAAAGGTGTCTGATAATTATTCACTCACACAATACCAGATATGCCTCAAATCTTAACTTTCGTGTACCACGTGTAAGGTCAAATTACTGCAAACACACATTTAAGTTTACCATAACCAAAACTCGGGAAGAGATTCCTACTAAGATAAAAACACTTAGCTACCATAAGTTCAAAAAAGAATATAAGCGAATTATAGTTAACTCTCAAAGGTAACAATTGTAATATGACTGTCTCACATAACCTGACTGCTGGCATAATCGTCCATAGTTGCCATGGCACCAAGCGCATGTTTATTATGTGTTTCCAATCATAATATGGCAATAGTTAGCTCGAAAGCTAAGCTCTTCTGACCACCGTACAGTTCTACCCAAACCATTAATTTTCTTTTTTTTCCTTCTTCTTCTACTTTGTTAGTGTATTCCTACCTTACTATTTATAATGTAAATATTTCATAAAGTGCGAATAATAAAATTGAAAAAAAAAATTAATATGATCCTGAAGTTTAAGAAGGTTAAGCTTAGCAAACAGAGGACTTGTATGTGCATCGAAATTGGAGAAAGTAATTAAACATACTGCTTTCCGTTGTATTATTTGAAGTGGTTTAATGTTATGGTCATAAGCGTTGCCCCAAACTATACAAAATCATATCCTTCAATAAATTATTGCGATGTTGCTAGTTAGATCACAGTTGCTTTTTATCTTTGTTTCGGAAAGGCCAATAACATCGAGTGAATGTTGTAAATCTGATAACAGCATTGTCAAACCATCATGGTTAGCAGAAAGACTTCTTATGTTGAAATGAATTGTAGAAAAGAAAGGCACAGATTTGCTCTGAGAAATATCCTCAAGAGACCTTGAAAAAACTATAAATGAGGAATTCAACCATCTTCTTAGCTACTGCTCAGCTAATAAACTTTCTGTAAACTTTAAGAAAACCCACTATATGACAGTCTCCTCCCCCCAAAAAGCAAATAAACTTAAGCTTAATTTACACAGTACTGATGAAAAGAACTACATCAAATACCTAGGTATCTACACTGACAAAAATCTACTGAAATTGGGCTCCCCACATTCAGCACATTAACAGCATAAAAACTTGGGAATCCTTTTCAGATTATGCCATTTCTTAACTTTAAACACCCTCAAGCAAATATATTACTCACTTCTCTACCCCAACCTTCCTTATGGAATTATGATTTGGGGAAACACATACCCAAGTAGATTAACTAAAGTTCAAACAAAACAAAATAAGTGTATACACTGCATATTTTTTAGCCATAATAGAGAAAGAAGTGCACCCTACCTCAAACTTCTAGATATACTTAACATAGATAGCATTTTTAAAATCAAAATCTCCTTGCTGGCCCACAAAATCTCACAAAATGAAGCCGATATCCCTGAAGTGTTTCAAAACTACCTCATAAAGGTGTCTGATATTCACTCACACAATACCAGATATGCCTCAAATCTTAACCTCCGTGTACCACATGCAAGGTCAAATTACAGCAAACACACATTTAAGTTTGCCATAACTAAAACTTGGGAAGAGATTCCTACTAAGATAAAAACACTTAGCTACCATAGGTTCAAAACAGAATATAAGCGAATTCTCGTTAACTCTCAAAGGTAACAATTGCAATATGACTGTCTCACATAACCTGACTGCTGGCATAATCGTCCATAGTTGCCAATTGGCACCAAGCGCATGTTTATTATGTGTTTCCAATCATAATATGGCGGTAGTTAGCTCAAAAGCTAAGCTCCTCTGACCACCGTACACTTCTACCCAAAACATTAATTTTCTTTTTTTTCCTTCTTCTTCTACTTTATTAGTGTATTCCTTATATATAATGTAAATATTTCATAAAGTGCGAATAATAAAATTGAAAAAAAAAAAAATTTATATGATCTTGAAGCTTAAGAAGATTAAGCTTAGCAAACAGCCCTTGCGAAATGGAATTGAGAATTCCTAGGATTTTCCTAAGAATTCCTAAGAATTTATTCTTAGGAATTCTTAGGAATTCTTAAGAATTCCTAGGAATCAAGGTGTGAAATTTCACGGTAATTGGAACATGGAATTCCTAAGAATTCCTAGGAATTCCAAGCTTTGCTCACCGATCAGTTTGCTTGGAAAATATTCCTAGGAATTCTTAGGAATTCCTAGGAATTGAAAGAATATAAACAGAATGATTACTTCTTAGGAATTCCTAGGAATTTCCTAGGAATTCCCAGGAATTCCTTGGAATAGCTAGGTCAATAGGGATGTAACAAATCGACCTGCTGCCGGAATTAAGGGATATTCGAATCAAAAACTGATTTGCATTTAAACCCTTATGTTAAGGAAGTTAGTACTAGAAGTTGCTATTTTGCTCTCCGAACCAGAAATCCATAAGGCAAATGTACAAAAACTGCAACAATGTTTATTCCAGCAATGACTGAAAAATAGCTCTCCGTGTTAACAAAAAATACTTCTGCTTTAACTTGACTTAAAAATTTCACTGCACTGATCGTTTAAATGTTCCAAAAATTACAAAAGTGACCTCAAAAAATCAAATTTAAGACAATGACTTTTTGTGAAGTAGGAACCAAATAATTCAGTATAATGACTGTAGTCCTTATATACATATGAATAAACTTAGATATAGATATACTTACACATAGATATACATGTAGTGTAAAGTAAACTATTGCTATAGTCATGATTGAAAAAAAAAATGTAAAACATAACCTGTTCAGGTGGAATCTCTAGATAGTGAGATAATGTAAAGTAACATATACCTAGTCATGATTGAAAAAAAATATAAAAACATACCCTGTTGGTGGAATCTCTAGATAGTGTTCGTTTTTAATCCAAATGACAACATCAGCTGAACATTCTCTTTTTTGTAATTTATTTTACCCAACATACACATCACCACATTCCACATACATGCATGTAAAAAAACATCTTCGAATAATTAATACAGTGCATGAATATGAAAAAAAGCTAAATGACTGCTTTTTCCAATGTTGCCGATGCAGCCTTCTGAGCTGAAGGACCACACATCAGACAAGTGCTAGTGCTAGTTGTTTTTGACCTAACTATTGCAGCGATTATTAAGATTACATGTACCAGAAGCATTTAATATAAAACCTTATGCAACTTATACTATGAATTAGAGTTCAAATGAACAAATCTACCGGCTGTATTCTAATATTTTATATGTAAGTTCAAGTCTCAAGTCCTTATAAATTAACTGGAAATTACATTGCTTCTAACTTGTATAAGTAGCCATTGGAAACTTATACTTATTATGCTATTTCTTCTCCTATTTTATCTAACATTGGTCTTGACAAGTCTGCTATAACCTTGTAGCGCCAGAACATACAGTTTTCAGAGTATTCCACTGACTATTTGCAACAAAGAGTACAGTTATTTCGATCTGCAGTAAACAAAAAGCAGCAAAAAGAGATCTGATCAATGGCATATCTTTGCATGCATCTTTGAACTTTGTAAGCTTATTTACGCAAAGTTATTAGAAAACATACCTTTCCACATTAATCCAGCTGAGTAAACTCACTTGCAAACATGCTTTATGTGAACACAAACTCCGCAATTGATCAATTTGTCTCGAAAATAACATGGATAATAGAAAGACAGTCTTACGAAAATACTTTGTTGCTTGTGAAGTCCGCGTGAATTTGAACTATTCAACGGAAGTTCATTTGGCACTTTTCTATTGGTTCAAAAGCCGCACGTGACAAACTAAATCAAATCGCGCATGTGCCAAAGGCACGCGTGGAAGCCTGGGAAACAAGAAAACATGGCGGCTAATCTTGCGACGTGCTCCCGTTTGGGTCGAAATAGCAGTTATTTTCAACGTTAATTAAGATGAAGCAACGCATTTGAAGTGTTAAAAGCAAGAGGTAAACTTAACGTTGTTCTTTTAAGTTGGGAATGAAATGTTGGACCACATTATCAATCAAAGAACTGCGATGAAAAACGTGTTGTGGCCGTTGTTCCGGGCTTGGCCGGGCTTGCCATGCTTTTGACTGCACTCCTGATGCAAGGGTTGAAGGGAATCAAGACAGCCCATGTCTTGTGCGTTTGCCTAATTTTCGTGGAGTATGTGGATAAACAACGTACATTTCAGACTGGATATGCACTTCATATTTTTAAAAACGAGACTTCTCATTTCAGACAACATTTTGCACTGAAAGTGTACTGGACATGTAACAGCTTTAAATATTTATTGCTGTAATATGCTGTAATAATGTAATTTAGATACCGGTAAGTTAAATTGTTATCTTAATTTAAATACTGGTTGGAGGTTTGTGAACAGCATTCGCCACATGTTAGCATTACCAGATTAGGTAAAAAAATTGGGTTGAATATAAAAATGTAAGTAAAGAAGTATACATTACCAGTACGTTCTGTATTATAAGTTTAGAATTGTTTCAGTGCAATCACTTAAAATTAAAATGTGAAAAAATAAGAAAAGACTACGAAATCTTTGACAATTTTTAAAGTCGTTCGGATTTTTAAACATCCCTGAGCCGAATTCCTAATTTGCATAACTTAGAATTCCTAGGAATTCCCAGGAATTCCAAGCCCAGTTGGCCTGAATTTTTCTATTCCCAGAAATTCTCAACAATTCTTAAGCTTCTAAAACTGTAAAACTTAGAATTCCTAGGAATTCCTAGGAATTCCAAGCCTAGAGTGAGACCTAATTTGCCATTCCCAAAAATTCTCAAGAATTCCAAGCTTATTTGATGAAGGCTGATTTGCATAGTTGGGAATTTTTGGGAATTCCTAGGAATTCTCAAGAATTCCTAGGAATTCCCAGAAAGCTGGGAATTCATTTCGCAAGGGAGAGGACTTGTATGTGCATTGAAATTGGAGAAAGTAAAACAGACTGCTTTCCGTTGTATTATTTGAAGTGGTTTAATGTTCTGGTCATAAGTGTTGCCCCAAACTATACAAAATCATATCCTTCCATAGCAGTGTTGCTAGTTAGATCACAGTTACTTTTTATCTTTGTTTCAGAAAGGCCAATAACGTCGAGTGAATGTTGTAAATCTGATAAGAGCATTGTCAAACCATCATGGTTAGCAGAAAGACTTCTTATGTTGAAATGAATTGTAGAAAAGAAAGGCACAGATTTAATCTGAGAAATATTCTCAAGGATAAATAGCTTTTATTACAATTTCCCTTGTGTTTTTGTCTTCTGCCTCAAGAATGCCAGAAATTTTTACACACTAGCGGCGAAAATACTGTTCTAAATTATTCAACGAAGCTTCGCAGAATTGCAGTTTACTGGCCAGTTTAGCATTTTCGGCTTCTAAACTCGCATTCCTTGCCTCAAGTGAATGAAGTCTTGCTTGTAGTGCATTGTTAAACTTTTTTGAATAGGTCGTCTAGCCTGGAATGAATCGGCTTGAGTTTGCTATCGAGCAGCCACTCAAGATCCTTCAAAGAATGCTTGTCATTTGATGGCATTTCGCTTGTTACATAAACGGACACACGGAGACACCAAAAAATAAAGAAAAAAAATGCTGTAAGAATCTGCATTAAGCAGTGAACGGAAGACATATCGCGTGCAGTAAGCAAAACACGTCTGCCATCTTTGCTGATCGCTGACCACGTTGTAAATGTCTTGAATAAAGTATTATTATAAAGACTTGATTTTTCATGTATTTCTGAAGGATCCTTGCCTATGGTAAGTTTCTCCACTGTCCACTTTCCGACACACTTTCATTTACTATAACTGCTCAAGGAAAATCTTTTGGGGTTAATTTTTAACCTCTAACTAAATCACAAATTGTTCTTGTTTTCACCGCCCTTTCTTTGAAGTTTGCAGTAGATCTGGTGGCCCTAAGAAGGCCTCACTTTCATGCTTACATTGAAAGTGTGTATGACACTGTTAAAGGCAGTTACAAAAATCATCTTAGGTATTAAGGACCACCTACACCTAAGAGTTATTGTTGATCACTGCAAATTTTGGGGGTTTTTAATTTTTTTTTATCTTGTAAGCAGATCCCAGGGGGGGGGGGGGGGGGG
>CALNXI010001198.1:5000-18135 GCA_942486025.1 Porites evermanni
GGCAACTTCGCTAAGATCAGCTTTTTGCTCCATTGCTCACAGTGGTAAATTCACAAAAATAATCTCTCAATAACCACAGCCTGCAGTCAGAGTTTGTTTCCTCTGGATTTTGAAGGCTTTAGTGGTGCACCGCCCCCTTTGACATAGATCACATTGCCTTATATGGCTTGGCGTGACAATATGCACACAATCTCTCGTTGTGCACTGTTTATTTCAAGATTTGTACTTCATATTACATGAGGAAGTTTAATATAATCCGAATTCAAGTTTACTTTTCACAGAATTCAAGAAACTCTAAATAATTTTTTTGTGAATATATGAGCCAAATCTAAAAAGAGTGTCAGGTGATTTTTCTATTATTTATCTTCTTTACTTAAAATTATTGTTGCTCGGTCTGTAACTTTTAAATTTCACAGAAAAAGCGCTTAATGGCATGGTTTTAAAAAAACATATTAATTTTCAACACAATTTCTTATGTACTCGAACCCCCCCAAAAAAGCAACAGCTTGTGGTGTTCCTTCCACTTAGGATAAAACCAATAAGGTCAGACACCTCTTTAAACTTGTTTTTACAACGGTGTTATTGGAATCAAACAAACACTTCCTTTAAAAAAAAAATACTATAAACAACATGAATAATTTTTATGATTTTTTTAAATATTCATTTGATTTTTCCCACTTTATGGTATGCATACCTTCATCACTATTAAAAAAGGTCTAGATCAAGCACTTGGGTGTGTTAACTTTATTCAACAAACTCTCCCGCTCTGATAACTCAAAATTAATTTTTCACTTCTTTATTTCCCACTCAAGAATAGTAAGGACATAATGTGAACTTAGATACAAATCCTCTTCGAATCAGATATACCCTGACAAGTGACACAAATGACTTTCTAAATATGCTAAAAGCCATGCAAGAGATAAACCTCTGCTTGAAGAGTAGCCCTGATGACATCATAGGCTTAACCTCAATATAAACATGGCACTACACAAGACTTGACACTGAGCCAGATAGTGCATGACAAAAACCATGCATTTACTCATGCATAAAAAAACATAAACAAACGTTAATAGGTGTAACAAAACAAAAGAGTGCTGATTGAGGTGATAAGAGAACAACTTACTAGTAACCTTTTTTGGTCAGTTTATAATAATCATGATAGGTAACCTAAACTATAAAAAAGAATTATTATTTGCTTATAAGCATTCTAGAATACATAATCATTGGCCAGTAATTTTAAATTCTGTGCATTTACTTTCTCTTCCTTTAATTTCAGTCCACTTTCTTAATGTGTTTTAGCAATGTGAAAATGGAACAGACTTTCTGGTATGACAAACATGTAAACATCTGCTTTAGGGGAAACTGTTCAGTGCCAGATCCTTTATAGATGCCCTTTTACAGTAATCAAGAATCACAATGAATGAAAATCTCTAATAAAATTAATAGTAAAGTCATCACCTACATGCAATTTTTTTGTTGTTTTATAATAAAATTCAAATGCTACTGTATTTTAAGTATTAACGGCATCACACAATTCACTGGCCTGTAAACATGCTCTTTATTCAGAGGCAAGGTAAATAGAAAGTAGAAAGTGAAGGGGGCTGTCTGTTTTCTTGAAAACTTTTTGATGATTATGTTACAGTAGAGGTGTACTTGAGATTGGATCCTATGAGATGAAGAGAAAAGGCAGTGATACGTCAAGGAGCCGGTCATGTATATGTTGCAGTCAATTTTAAACTCAGCTAATTTTTATTTTTCTATCGTTTTTGGGTATGATAATGCATGCTAATTATGCCAATTAATTTGAAACAAAGAAAAAACAAAAATAAACTGACATAAAAAATTAACTACAACATATATATTACTATGGTTAACCTTTTGGATGTCTTGAAAAGTGTGTGTGTATGTTCTGCCCAAAGGCAGGTCCTTCCTTATCGTTCACAATCTAAGGCATGACTCTTGACCACAATGTAAGAGCCGCCACCCTTTACTCAATCTAGCATTCTCACTCAAAGTCTTCCAGTTGATACATTAATGTTAGAACATGTAACTCTAAAAAAAAAAAAATTTTCTGCTCTTTGATCCAGGATTTGACATCACACCTTCACTTAAAAAGTATTTTAAAGGGGGGCTACATCATTTCAAGGTTATACCAAATAAATTTATTTCCCGTCAAATTTTAAATATTACAGTCATTAAATTGCAGAATAATTTCACTCTTTTCATAAGAGATTTTTAATTTACCAGCTTTTAATTTTTAGCTCTACTTTTATCCTAGTATCTATTCAACCAAAATGCTCAGTTTGAATTTTCGGCAACTTCCAGAGGCAAAGGGAACAGCATTTTAACCTCCCCCTGGACATATCAAACACTTAAACGTATCTCTGAAAAAAAATACCTTTAGAGTGGTTAAAGTTTTATCTTTCATAAGATAGCGCGGTTAAGGCTCTGTATGAAGTGCTGATAATTACTGCCCACCTACCCCTCCCCTAAGTGAGAAGTAAGTGTTAATGTTGGCTTAGGGGAGGGGTAGGTGGGCAGTTTCCCAGCAACGTATAATGATTCTTTTTTTCTACAATGGCTTCTTCCCTCTTAAATTCACGCTCGCATGGCTAGGATTTTGAAGGCTTTAGTGGTGCACCGCCCCCTTTGACATAGATCACATTGCCTTATATGGCTTGGCGTGACAATATGCACACAATCTCTCGTTGTGCACTGTTTATTTCAAGATTTGTACTTCATATTACATGAGGAAGTTTAATATAATCCGAATTCAAGTTTACTTTTCACAGAATTCAAGAAACTCTAAATAATTTTTTTGTGAATATATGAGCCAAATCTAAAAAGAGTGTCAGGTGATTTTTCTATTATTTATCTTCTTTACTTAAAATTATTGTTGCTCGGTCTGTAACTTTTAAATTTCACAGAAAAAGCGCTTAATGGCATGGTTTTAAAAAAAACACATTAATTTTTAACACAATTTCTTATGTACTCGAACCCCCCCAAAAAAGCAACAGCTTGTGGTGTTCCTTCCACTTAGGATAAAACCAATAAGGTCAGACACCTCTTTAAACTTGTTTTTACAACGGTGTTATTGGAATCAAACAAACACTTCCTTTAAAAAAAAAATACTATAAACAACATGAATAATTTTTATGATTTTTTTAAATATTCATTTGATTTTTCCCACTTTATGGTATGCATACCTTCATCACTATTAAAAAAGGTCTAGATCAAGCACTTGGGTGTGTTAACTTTATTCAACAAACTCTCCCGCTCTGATAACTCAAAATTAATTTTTCACTTCTTTATTTCCCACTCAAGAATAGTAAGGACATAATGTGAACTTAGATACAAATCCTCTTCGAATCAGATATACCCTGACAAGTGACACAAATGACTTTCTAAATATGCTAAAAGCCATGCAAGAGATAAACCTCTGCTTGAAGAGTAGCCCTGATGACATCATAGGCTTAACCTCAATATAAACATGGCACTACACAAGACTTGACACTGAGCCAGATAGTGCATGACAAAAACCATGCATTTACTCATGCATAAAAAAACATAAACAAACGTTAATAGGTGTAACAAAACAAAAGAGTGCTGATTGAGGTGATAAGAGAACAACTTACTAGTAACCTTTTTTGGTCAGTTTATAATAATCATGATAGGCAACCTAAACTATAAAAAAGAATTATTATTTGCTTATAAGCATTCTAGAATACATAATCATTGGCCAGTAATTTTAAATTCTGTGCATTTACTTTCTCTTCCTTTAATTTCAGTCCACTTTCTAATTTGTTTTAGCAATGTGAAAATCGAACAGACTTTCTGGTATGACAAACATGTAAACATCTGCTTTAGGGGAAACTGTTCAGTGCCAGATCCTTTATAGATGTCCTTTTACAGTAATCAAGAATCACAATGAATGAAAGTCTGTAATAAAATTAATAGTAAAGTCATCACCTACATGTAATTTTGTTGTTGTTTTATAATAAAATTCAAATGCCACTGTATTTAAGTATTAACAGCATCACACAATTCACTGGCCTGTAAACATGCTCTTTATTCAGAGGCAAGGTAAATAGAAAGTAGAAAGTGAAGGGGGCTGTCTGTTTTCTTGAAAACTTTTCGATGATTATGTTACAGTATAGGTGCACTTGAGATTGGATCCTATGCAATATTAATATATTTTTATAAACAATGGATAATAAATTTGATGAAGAGAAAAGGCAGTGATACGTCAAGGAGCCAGTCATGTATATGTTGCAGTTAATTGTTATTTTTCCATCGTTTTTGGGTATGATAATGTATGCTCAGAATTATGCTAATTAATTTGAAACAAAGAAAAAACAAAAATTAACTGAAATAAAAAATTAACTACAACATATATATTAGTATGGTTAACCTTTTGGATGTCTGGAAAAGTGTGTGTGTATGTTCTGCCCAAAGGCAGGTCCTTCCTTATTGTCACGATCTAAGGCACGCCTCTTGACTACAACGCAAGAGCCACCACCCTTTACTCGATCTAGCATTCTCACCCAAGGTCTTACAGTTGGTAAATTAATGTTAGAGCATGTAACTCTAATAAAAAAAAAAAAAAATTTATATAACTTTCTGGCCTTTGATCTGGGATTTGACATTACACCTTCACTTAAAAAGTGAGGGGGGCTACATCTTTTCAAGGTTTTGCCAAATAAATTTATTTCTCATCAAATTTTAAATATTACTATCATTAAAATGCAGAACAACTTCACTCTTTTTATAAGAGATTTTTAATTTACCAGCTGTTAATTTTTAGCTCTACTATTATCCTAGTGTCCATTCAACCAAAATGCCCTGTTTGAATTTTCGGCAACTTCCAGGAGCAAAGGGAACAGCATTTTAACCTCCCCCTGGACATATCAAACACTTAAACCTATCTCTGAAAAAAAATACCTTTAGAGTGGTTAAAGTTTTATCTTTCATAAGATACCACGGTTAAGGCTCCGTATGAAGTGCTGATAATTACTGCCCACCTACACCTCCCCTAAGTGAGAAGTAAGTGTTAATGTTGGCTTAGGGGAGGGGTAGGTGGGCAGTTTCCCAGCAACGTATAATGATTCTTTTTTTCTACAATGGCTTCTTCCCTCTTAAATTCACGCTCGCATGGCTCGCTTCACTCGTCCAAATGGAGAGCTTGCTCGCAGGCTAAGAAATCACAAGAGACTTGATTGTGTTGTACAGGCATAAGTAATCTCCCTCTTTCTTAAACCCTTTCAAGTCCCAATAGTGACCAACATCAATTTTCTCCTAACGATATCCATACAATGTCAAGAGATTAGGTCATGAGAATTAATTAAATGATCACCAAAGAGAAAATGCCTTGATCTTTTCTCATATTCTCTCAACTTATTCTTTAAAGAAATGTATAGAGATCAGTTTGGAGAATTTGCTTGTGGATATTGGGGCTTAAAGGGTTAAATAGCTCATCATTAAAGTTGATCAAAGACATTTTTTATCACTCTTCTAAACACACCCTGATGGTTCAACCAAGCTGCAACATGCCCACAGTTTATATACTCTACTGAACATCCAGGCCAAATATCACATGGACTTGCAATATTATCCTGTGGAATGTAAGCATCATGCTTTGCTACAACAAATCGCACCAGGCTGGAATCAACTGGTTGTGGAAAGTTCTTCAGATGGGTGGCTTCGTCCATGACAAAATTCATGAAATCTACTGTTTCTGATCTTGTTGATGATGTTCCTGTACCCTTAGTTTTCCTAAGAAATGAGGGTAGATAATCAAGGAAATTACTCTTTACATTATTGTAAATGTGTTCATGTTGAAGGTAGAGTGTCTGGACGCCATTTTCATCCATGTTCTTTCTATCATTTTCCAAGTAAGATTGAGGTGAAGTGTTCCAGTGATAATCAGTCTCAATTAAACCATCCCTTAGCAAGTCTTTATCAAACTGAGTAAATGCATCGCCATTGATTGCCACATTATTCAGAAGATTTTTTCTGTAGTCTTCATCTAAGAGTTGTCTTTCCAGTGTGCTCCATGCACAAGCTTTGCTCATCACTCCCTGGAAGAGAAAAAATTCTGATCACCCTCAAGTATGCACAATGAAAAAATAAAATCAAGAACCTAAAGTCATAAATTTAGCTTAAATGGGCACAGCAGAGAGTCAACAAAATGACTTCCACTAAAAATTTTGCACCTGTAACCACTAGTTCCTTTGCCATGGCTTCCATGGTAGCCTGAGAAAACAGCCAACATTTGGCAACCCTACCAGGCAGGTTTCCCTGACAAATGATGTCTGAGAAATGAGTGCAGAAATTCCATACTGATGACGCGCCACTACCCAGATCTGGGTAGTGCTTCTGATTGGTCGTGCTGCCTGGGAAATTTCATTCAACCAATCAGAGGCACTACCCAGATCTAGGTAGTGATGCGTCATCATTATGGAATTTGTGTGCTTGTTTCTCAGACGTCATTTGGTGGGGAAACCAGTGGTAGCATCTCCACATGTCGGCTGTTTTCTCAGGCTACTCCCAAGGGTGTAATAATTGCATTTACACAACTGAGCATACCTTCACACATGAAAATAACATGCTATCTTCACATGTGAAAAGATCACCATTGCTTTGGCCACATACTAAACAATGAACTTTCAGGGCTGTCATTAAGTTTTGAAGCAGCCGTAGCAAATGAAGATTCATCTGTAAAATCTCAAAAAAATTTATAATGCCACCTTCAGCTTTCCACTTTGATCACCTGTAACATCACGTGAGTGAGTGTTGTTGTGTAAAAAAAAAACATCACGTGAGCTCAGAGTAACGGGCCTTAATGACAGCTCTGAACTTTTATCTACCTGTGTAAAGACTGAAGATGCTGTACTCCAGGACAGACAGGGTACTATAGCCAGTGGTTCAGGCCAAGCAGTGCATGCAAGGGAAGCCATATGTCCCCCCATGGATATCCCAGTAACTCCCAGGGGGGCGTAACCCTGGCGGTGGCCCCAATGAAGTAGAACATGTGATTCTAGAATTAGTGCAGCACCCATAACAAACAAATCCGCTACATGTCTTAGACTTGATCGAACTTGGTTATTCGGTTTTCTTAAACCGTAAAAAGGGTTTTCTAATAAGATCGACGCAATGCCGTGCTCCTTGACAAGAGGTTTAGCCATTAGATTTCTCCTTCGCCAGAAATAATGGTCGCCTGTTCCAGCTAGATGAAGGCATAACGGTTTTCGTCCTTTTTTGGGCCACTTTTTCGGGACGATGATCTGAAAGTGAGCATTTTTACTTTCTTTGGGCAACAATCCTGGAAAGAATTCAGCTAATGGAGAAACAAAATGTCCTTCTGCAATGTAACATGCGTCTTTCGTCCATGATTTGGTTAGTTCAACAGGATAGTCTGAAGGAATTAGCGCGTTAACTTTTGTCCTATCAGACACGACTTTCCGTGCTTCTAACAGTCGTTCATATACTTTTACATCACCCCATCCTTTCGAAAAGAACGATGACAAGATAAGCCTGCGATAAATAATATCGCTTTTACTGGCAAAACACATCGGGCCACAGAAGAAACAAATTTCGTTTTTCTTTTCGATTTAGCGACCAGGCCTGTTTCTTGCCGTCATAAGGGGCCGACCATTAGAAAACTTATATGGCTGGGGCGGGGGGCGGGCGAAGTACAAGAAAAATATTCGCGCAAGGGAAAATTAAATGGAAAAAAATTTTTGCAAGCTAATTTTATCCTAAAAAGTATTCATGCTATGGCCTAAAAAAGATTCATTCAAAGAATTTGATAACGAAAAAAAATTCCTGCAGCTCGAATATTCCCCTCCCCACCTATAACTTTTCTAATGGTCCGTCCCTAAGATTGTCGTTACATTCTCGGATTCTCTCGGGACCGCGATTACATTTTCGTCAGTGATTCGTAACTGTTGGAATGTCGTGGGGTACGTTTTCGGATCTCATGGTAGCGGATGTGACTGAGAAAGCTAACGTATGTCCTTCCGCCAAGTTTTGGCGAAAGAACTGTGGTGACTATTCACAGTGAATCAATATTGAAGTAACCATGAAATTTTTACTGAACTTGATGACGAGCTAAACAGGCAAAAGCAAAATGAGCACGCCATTGAGAGCAAACATATCGCGCGGAAACCCGGACAAGGTGTTCGACTTGATCGAGAAGGTCGGGGGAGGAACTTACGGAGATGTCTTCAAAGTTTGTATCTTCTGGTTTATTTATTTTGAAACGAGTGGTTCCTGCGTTTTTCGATATATTGAGTCCTGTTTTGTAGCATGTTTTAATTCCACTCAATGAATCTGAAATTCACCTCCAACTCTAGGCCAGAGTGATTGCTACCGGAGAACTTTCGGCGGTGAAAGTTGTCAAGATTGAGCCAGGCAAGTTGGATGACTGATGAATTCTAAGCTAGTTTTAAGAGGGATTTAAGTCTTTTCTTAACTGCTGCATGGCCATTTTTATTAAAGTGACGAAGGACCATTGGATTTATAGCACTAAAACCCAATAGTTCTTGCGTTTACGTGATCTTCAAGTGTCATTTACACCACGAAAGTCGTAAGCCTGTTCCAGCTTGCTGCTCAATTAACGTCCCTCTAAAGGCTTCCAAACATGGTATTGTTTAGTTGTTGTTGCATAATTCACTGAGCTCATCTTAGTTTGATATTTAAAGGTATATTTAACTAATATACACCAACCTTAGTTTAAAAACTGAATACATTTTTAACTCATCGACTTATTCCATGCAAATTATCTGGTGACCGATGTTCAATATTTCCTCCTTTGCTAAAAATATTGTGGAAACCAAGTTTCTTTTTAATATCTCGGTAGTGTGTATATTTTTTGCCAGTTGAGCTAAAATAGAGGCTCAAAAATTACCATAATCAGTGAAAACGTGATTAAAAACAACCTGGACTGATTCAAGCTTTAAGAATGCACTGTGGGAGTTTAAAAAGCCAAGATAATGATACAACCTATTTAAGTTTGATGTTGCACTAATTTGCATTTCAACATTAATTAATTAGTTATCACAACTGGTTATCTATTCACGACAACATTAATAAAATCTTCAAGGGTGAACTTGCAGTTTTATCATGTTAAGCTTTGCAAAATTGTAGAAGAAACCATACAATAATCATTAAATCACATGTCAATGTTATTTTCTGCTCTTAGCAGACCGTAAAATTCTTTTGTCAATAACCTGTAACTTAATGAATGTGAAATGCTTTCACATTATGTTTACACGTCATTCCATGACATTAATTTTGGCAGACTTTTCAGTCACGAAAATGGCACAAGTCATAATAAAAGCTAAGAATTTCCTGATAGCAATATTTTTGTTGTCATTAAACTATCTATAGATCCATTTATTTTTCTCTCCAGACTACCCAAAACTGAAAGAAAATTCAAACTTTCATTTTTGCATTACCAGAAGTTGTCACATGCTGCATGTATTTTGGCTTAATTTTCACCTTGATTAAAATTTTATTTTCTTTTGTTTCAAACCCCATATGATACATACAATATTATTATTGTAAAACAAACTGATGGAAACCAAAATTTGAAACAGGAATGAAATTGAACCACAACATGTATGCATAAAGCATTTTGTCTCTTGGCAATTACAGGGCTCAAAAAAAAAATTTGAATCCCAGCTTGTCTTTTGGGCGAGCAGCTCTCACATTTTGGTTGTCCGGGGCCACTTCTTTCTCAACTTACGTAATGATTTAGATAGATGTGGATCCAAGCCTTGTCATTGCATTGTTTCCTTAAACAAGAAACTTTGCTCCCCTTAAATTCTCTTCACCTAGCAGTATACATATAAATGGGTCCCAGAGATTGTATACTTCTAAAGATAAAGCTGCAAAGGACGTCTCTTTGAAAAAGACAACTTGAGTTCATCCCTGCAATCTTTCAGTCATTTCCTTTGACTTGCCATAAGGCAAGATGAACACTTACGCCAATCCGAGCAGTATCCATGGAAAGAGATGCCTGTATATTGAATTGACAAAATGTGTTCCTTTGAAACACATTTCCTCCTTTCTTAGAGAGGGGACGAGAGAGAATAGACACCTAGCTTAGAATAATCAAGGTGTACATTGTATGACTACCCGAAATAAGGGGATTTCCAAAGATTCCCGCAAAGATTCCTTATTGTTTTTTATTCAACTTTGATGTTTTCATAGGAGATGATTTTGAGCTAATTCAGCAAGAGATTGCCATGATGCAACACTGTCAACACCCCAATATTATCCAGTATATGGGCAGTTACCTCAGGTATGCTACTTGCTGAGTTAAGTTTGGAATATGATGAAGACCAATCAAGATATCAAGTAATTAGCTGCTAATGAAGTTGTTGAAATTTGTAATGCAGATCTTGAATACAAACGTTGGCCCATTCCTACAGCTTAGACAGTAATGCAAATCTAATGGTTACAAAACGTCCAGTGTGTAACCAGCACCATTAGAACATATTACAGTCTAACCTCTCCTTACGGACACCTCTATAATGCGGACACCTCTCTATTAAGGACAGTACCTTTGGTCCCAGAAATGCCAAAAATCATACATTCCCTACCTCTATAATACGGACACCTCTGTAAAGCGGACACTTGGTTCTGTCCCTTTGGTGTCCATATTAAAGAGGTTTGACTGTATTTTATGTTGAAGTTTACAATGAAATTCACAGTGTACGTGTAGCCTAAAGCAGTTTCAACTAAGTCTAATTATAAATTCTTAGTTTATTTTGTCTTTCAACAAAATAAAATTAAACTTTTGTTTGCAGTAAGCACTAGTTTTAGGAATTTTGAAAAGTTCAATGTATATTTTTTTCTATTTTATTTCTAACATTTGTTTGTTTGTCTTGTTTACCTTTTTTTAGAAGGGACAAGTTATGGATAGCAATGGAGTTTTGTGGCGGAGGCTCGGTTCAAGATATTTATTGTGGTTAGTGTTCAAAAACTCCCTATTATAAAGTCCTCAAAATTAATAATAATATTATCTGTTCCACTCCAGGTGGCAATCAAAGACAACAGGGGCAGAAATCTCACTGTCAGATGTAAAAGTTAACATTTTGACATTCAGACCAGTCATTCTCTCTATTTCAACACCAGACATCAGAAGTGGAAAATTTTGAATTAATCTCTAGAATTAATCAAGTTTTTAAACTTTTTTATTTATATGTGAATTTCATTTTTATGGTTGAGTGCCATACTTTTATTATTATGTGTATTTAAACTCATCACCAATAGATGAGCTTGGGCGTTGGTGCCTTCAAAGTTGATGGAGCTGGGCAATGCTCTAGCATGAGGAGGAGGTATCCATGGCAACCCTACGAGCGGCCCCCACCAGGCACCGTCACACTGAACAATTCAGTGGAATACTTACCGACCCAATACTTACCTAGCCCACACCAAGAGGGAGGGAGGGATGGGAAAAACCAAAGCGCAAACTGGCACGCAAACAGCAAGCAATTGAAACAACACTGCAAGCAAGAACTGAACTGCAAGCAAGCAACTGCGTATATAAGTCACGAGGTGCCCCTGCTAGAGACATCGGGCCACCCCTAATATAGCTGGGGAAACAGCTGACCAGCATTGCTTTGAGGTTAACTTTGCCTAAATTACATTAAGCCACATTCATTTATTTATTTTTTTATTTTTTTATTTCAGTTACAGGACCATGTTCCGAAAGTCAAATTTCCTTTATTTGTGTAGAAACACTGAAGGTATTTTGTTGTTTTACTTCTCATTTACCACTTTAACCCTTCAAGTCCCAAGAGTCACCAACATCAATAATTATTTTCTCCTACATGACTTGTAACAATATCAAATACATACTCAACAGAAAAGGTTATGAGAATTAAATAAAATGATCACTAAAGGGAAAATGCTTTGATCTTTTAACAAATTCTCTCAACTTATTCTATGAGAATTGTATGAAGGGCAGTCTTAAGAATTTGCAAGTGGATCTTGGGGCTTAAAGGGTTAAAACAGTCGAGAAGGGAACTGGAGCTGAAATGCGCTCCTGATGCATTACTTACTGGAGACACGCCGGTCAGCTATTGGCCAATTTTTTCCCTGTCCCTAGCAACAATCTTTTCTTTTCATTTCAAGAGGGGCAAATTAACAGTACTGAAGGAGTAAAATGTAATTATCCTATGAGGACTACAAGCCAGGCACTAACAACAGAACCAAAATTAGGTAGACAATCACACACAAGGTTCCCAGGGAAATTCTTAGGTGTCCCTTCGCTTGGGGTTCCTGTGGCTCCATTGGGGTCTGGAGTCTACATTCTAGGTTTAAGTATGATCAGTTTTGAAACTTACATTGAAAATATGAGTTGTTAACCTGGACCTGCTCTTCTCTGGGTTTTTTTTTATAAAGAAACAGGCCCCTCAGTATTAGTGGACCCTGCATAACAACTGATATTACATGGTGTAATTTGAGACCATTTTTTTTTGCAAGCGATACAACTGTTTGTTACTTTCTTGCAGGGTCTGGCATATCTTCATGAGAAAAGCTTAATGCACAGGGACATCAAGGTACTATACTAAAGAAAACAAGGTGTACACAAAATCCTGGCTGAAAGGTTGTGGGATACTTTTTTTTTCCTTTTTTTGTATGGAATTTGCTGCTAACTGGCATTACAAAATCATAAACACACCTCAACTCTCACTGGCTTCTGTGCACAGCCGTGCGCAGGGCACATTGCTCGCACTCGGAAAGTTTCATCCCACTTCACACTAGCCTGTCCTCTGAGTATCTATCCTTTTTCTCAATTCAGTGGAACAATTTGCCTGCTTCTGTCTTTAGCAAACACTGCTCCCATGTAAGAAGCCTAAATTATCTACCTGTTTATTAGCATATTAAGTTAACTTTCTTTTTCTTTTTCTTTTTATTTATTTATTTATTGTCTGGTTTTGCTGACCAACCCAGCCAATAATCCTCAAATGTGAGGGGTAGGCTATGTACAGTTGATGTTAGTGTTAAACTTAGGTTTCTTCGCCATCTTCCCCGATCAAAGTTGAGGTCCATAACCTGTGGGGGATGTGTAAAAGGTATTTTGCCTTTTAGCATCCAACACTGTCCAGGAGGGGGGGGGGGG